>JAQFZU010000983.1:0-16852 GCA_034696185.1 Henia vesuviana | reverse complement strand
TAATGGCACTGCTTTATTATTGAAAATTAGCATAATTATAGACGATAGCGCCTCTTTAAAAAATTAAAAAAAATTCACAGTTAAAGCGCTTCGACTAATGGACCCGAGAAGCGTCTAAATCTCAAAAAGCATTTATTTTGCGAAAAAAAAAAAATGATCCCCCCGCGGCTACAAAGTTTTTCAAGATGGCGGTTCTGCGCATGCGCACATTATTAAAAATGTTTTAAAAATCGCTATAACTTATTAACTATTGTAGGTCGATGGGTTTTAACTACCGCAATCGATTTATTATTTGAAAATAAAGGTACGCAGGTGTTTAAATTCTTTTAAAACTGTTTATTTCGTATCTATTGCGAACTATTCTCTAACTCGAAGTTGGGACTTAGAAATTTTTTCTAGCCCGCGATCATGCGCAATATGATTTATCCGATGATGATTTTTATTTTATTAAAAGTTAACGTTCAAAGAGCGAAAATTTCATCGCGAAATTACTCGTCTAATAAAATATCAAATCTGCCGAAACATCTAACGAAACTTTTCAAAACCGATAATAAAACATTGAAAATCTGTTCAAGAGTATTTTTAAAATAAAAAAAAGTAATAAAACTAAGCAAAATTTTTAAAAAGTTTAATTTAAATAGTTACTGTATTTTTTATTCATTTATCTCAACGACAAAAAACAACTTACTTAAAGTAATGTTGATAAAGTAAAAGATTAGGCTTTTTCGACAAAGCTTGATGAAAAGTTGTTAAAATTTGTTAAAACTCTTCCCAAAACTTGTTACAACTTTGCCAAAAATCAGTTGTATATAACAACAGCGAATTACCATAAAGCAATGTTACAGCAGAAACTCCTCACCAATCAATGAAAGACTATTTGTCGTTAGCAAATACCTATGGCAGTAGGCAGTTCTCAAGAAACAATTAAATTGTTTCTTGTAATTTGTGGCCAATGTCTTTTTGGCCGTGAGGAATAAGTGTGAGCTGATATCAGAGTTGTGCTAGCTTCTTGGCTTGATGTCGCAATCAGACATTAAACACATCACTTAATGCAATGAATTTTTACATCTCTGATGGAATGATGAATAGAGAAAGTATACTGGAAACTAATGAAGATATGTCTTTGACCTTCGAAACGGCAAACTTTAAGAATACGTGTGTTGGTATGTCATGCTTATTTGGTACATCTTTCGTACACAGAAATCTTTACGCAGTTAACAATCATTTTGGGTTGGTACAAGTCCCCAGCTGGCCATCGATAGCAGTGTCTTAAATGCTTTAGAAAATACAAATCTAATTCCCCGCTATTAACGTCACAACTCTGTCATTATTGTCATTCACTTTATTCACCAGATGGCATTAGCTCGTAAGCGCTAAAATGAAGTTCCGAGCCCGAGTTGCAGATATTGTTTACATCCATAACTTAACAAGTAAGAAAACCAAGGTGTGATAATTTTATATTAATCAAATTACTTTTGCAGAAATAATTGCTGTAATTTATAAAATTAACAGAACGTCTGTCTTACGTCTGACACCTAATAAAATCCACTTCGTCATGAAAAGCGGTTCCAGTTGTACATGGTGTGAACTCGATCCGCGCAATTTCTTCAACGAATACAACATGGAAGGATTATCCGAAGAATTCAACGAAATATACTTAGAATTAAACACTGAAAGCATATTCAAAGTGCTAAAATCGGCACAAAATGCAAAATGGTTAAAATTAAAACTAGCTAAAAAGCAATGCCCGTGTCTCACCTTCGAAATCGAATTGGTAATATATCATGTTATCAATGGCAATTACAATAAATTAGCAAATAAATTTCAGCCATCAACATCTTTAACGGGCCGTTTTGTGACACACGACATTCCAGTCATAGTCGTCCCGCGACGAATTTGGAGCGAATACGAAGAACCCGAAATGATTTCATTCGATGTGAGCATCGCTATGCCGCCTTTAAAATCGATTAAAAATGTCATAGACAGAATGAGAAATTTAAGTTCGTTTTTGGTAACTTAAAAATCGAATCAAGTTTAATCGTTTTCGTACATAAATTTCTTTTTAGATCATTTCGGCGAATCGCGAAGGTAATTTCAAAATAGGAATAGAAGCCGACATGGTCTCGATGACCACGTATTTCGCCGATTTGCAAGTACTCAACGAGGAATTAATGAAAGACCAATCGTCAAATAGTGACAATCCTCAAGTTCGAGCAGATATTCGCCACTTTGGATCAGTGCTAAACGGTTATCAAATTAATCCTAATCAAGTAGTTTGCAGTAAGTCGATATTATCTAATATTAGAGCATCTAAAGACCTGAAAATATTTTCCAGATATTTTAGATAAGAAAATGATCCAAATATATGTTTTACACGATCAAGTTACGCTCCAGTTTAACATTCCCGCAGTTACGACTACTTGAAACAAACAAAAAAAAATTATTTAATTCGCCTAATACATTTAAACCATTGTACATTCATGAAATAAAATTCTCACCGCATTCTCACATTCTAACTAAAAGTATATTCCACTTATTAATAAGTAAAGAAAAATAAATTCAAAACTGAAATCCTTGAACAAAACCCCATCGATCACAATAATACTGACAAGAAAAGAGAAAGCGAAACGAATGCACAAAACTCATTCCATCGCATGGAGAAATTTTAAATTAAGAGAAAAAAACACCATTGGAAACTCTCCATTTTTCTTCGACTTCAATCCCAAGTTCTATGCCATCAAATGGCCGTTCAAACAAATTCAAAACAATTACGTTGAGTGAACATCACACGGGATCAAAAGAACCAAAACTGGTGGTCGAACTTAAACTCGAATTAGTCGATAAACACGCATTTCCACCAGCATTGTTATTATTTTTGTTTTTGCCTGATTTTTTACTGTTTGTTGATCTTTTACTAGTTGCTTTCTCTTTTTTCCTAACGGAAGAGGAACCTGAAACACAAAAAATTCTAAAATTAGTTGCAAGTCGATATTAATTTTATTTTCAACGATTCTTTTCTCAAATTTTAATATCTTTAGTTTTGGAAATGCGAATAATTTACTATTATTTGTTGACGTTGAATCCGCGGGTGAAGTATTATTCGAGTTTTCGGGATCCCAAAATCTGGAAAGACTTTCTTGAAAAGCATGACCGTCAGTGTCATCAAAAGTATCGATGTCGACGGGAACGTCGTCGGTGGTGTCCATTAAAGCACTGAAAAATGAAAATAAAAATAAATTTAAAATTTCGAAAAAAAAAATTCTCATGAAAATAAACTAAAAAAAAATACTTAACCCTTGTTGTCCCAGCAAATAAACGCGGACAGCCTTTCTTTGCTCGTCCGTGTGCTGAGGACAGCGATGGGACCTCGTGCACATTTTCTTAGTGTGTTCCGAGATGACCCCACACATCTGCATGAGCAATAGTTTTCTCTCTTCGGTTGACATTGCTTCGTAATTTGTAAATGAATTACCACTGTCAGACATGTTACTACTTATGCTCGGTATATCACCTACAAAAATATTTTTAAAACTAAATATTAAAATTTCAAACAATTTATAAAAATAACCGTTTTTAATTTTGGAAGACTTTGATCTGCGCGGAGAGTTGCAACTGCTCTTATCCCGTCTCTTCTTTGATGCTGGAAATACTTTATATATTAAATCCATCGATTACTCATTAATCGGCTGATAATTCTTATATAAACCTAATCACCTTTTTTATCTGAGTTATATGTCCAATCGTCATCATTTTCGTCGTCGTCACTCCCGGCATCTTTTCCACTATTTGCTATTCTGTTTTATAATTTAAAAATAAAAAATACATTTTTTTTTTTTTGCAAAATTCAATAAGATGTATGTGAGCCAGCAAAGGCGAACCGAGAAAGTTCGAAACTGACAATTGATTTTAAAATGAGAGGATATTGGAAAAATTCAATACAAACCTTCGATTCGCAATACGCGAACTGTTTCGACCCATTCCCATACATTTTTCCAAATGTGGTGCAAATCTCGAAGCAGCTAAATTTCTTTGACAGTTTGGGCAAATGCATTCGAATTGTTTCTTCATCGGAACTTGTCCAAAAACATCTAATCCCATTTCATCCACTATTTCTGCAAATAAATATTATTATTTTATCTGATAAAATTAATTTCCCAATCGATGATGTAATAAATATCTCACCATATTTTTTCTCGTTTCTGTAAAAATCAAAATGCAAAAAATTAAAAAAAAAATATTAATTAAAATATTTCTTTAATTATTTTTCAGAAGATTCAAAATAGTTAAATTTACTCTTCGTCAGTTTCATCCAAAAAGAGAATTCCTAATTTAACATCACGATGAACTTCGAAACCAAGACCTAAAATGACTTCGTCGATCACTTCTTCCCAAATAAATTTCATTGTATTCTACAAAAAAATGATTAAATGAATAAATAAATAAATAATAAAAAAAATGACTCATTATATTACCTCCAATTCTTCTTCGTTATTTAAAATTCTTTTTAACACGATATCCGATTCAATATTATTTGATGTTGCGGACATGACGAGACGACAAAATTCGTCACAAATTTCAAATACGAATTTTTGTTCATTGGGTCAGTGTCCGATTGTTTTCATAATGGCATTAAATTATTACCAGTGAGCAACAATTTCTCGGTTAAATAATCTCCACCAAAGGTGTGTCGATTCGTGATAAATATCTGTAAAAAGAATGGAAGTTAAACAATTAAGTTAAAGAACAGTAAATAATTTTGTTCGTTTTTAATTCGTAAACCGCACTGGGAACAGGGATGCGGATAAATATCCTCTCACCTTTCTGCTAGAAATGAATTTTTAGAATCAGTGCCACAATTTTATTAAAGATTTAGACACAATATCCACCGTCTATTCTTTCGATACTATTCTACTATTTGTTGTACGTTCGGCCATTCGAACTCATGCTTCACGCGTTGATGACAATCCGTATAAATAAGCTCATTCCTCCATCTTGGATTCGGTTCAGTGATACATGTTCCGAACTTTACGTCACACTTCGGGTCAAAACATCGAACCAATTGAATTGCGAGAAAAATTTATGACATCACTAAATGTGATAAAAACAAATAAGCGTACATTTTAGGTTACGCCTTTAAGTAAACAAACTTGTAACCACCAAAATATTTAATTGTACAATAAATTAAAAATATACAAAGCATACAACACGAATAATACTTTATCACAGTTTAATCATTCGTAATAAAATTAAAAAAATTTATTCATTGCGGAAAATGTCAGGCGTCATTTGAATGTTGCTGACCATACAAGGATTAATTTAAACGACAGTGAACAATAATTTAAATAAGTGTTACTCTAAATAATAATTACAAAAAAAATCTTTGTTTTAGAAAGAATATATTAATAATTTTCAATAAGATGAATACAAACCCGTTATGCGGCAGAAAAAAAATTTTTCAGGTTCTACCGAGATTTGAACTCGGATCGCTGGATTCAAAGTCCAGAGTGCTAACCATTACACCATAGAACCGTTGATTCAAACTTTCCTGTTTACGCCTTTAATATCCAATTTTGACTACACAAAACAATAGTTACCATAAATAACGCTTTTCGAAATAGAAAAGTTTATAAAATTGACTGCAAAGTGATAAAAATATCTCGAATAAAAATAAAAAGTGAAGAGTTTACACTTTGCAAACACGAGCAAAGCTTCCGATTTAATTCAGCTCTAGTGAATTCGTCTCGCGAAGCGAAGACGAATGTTTGTTCTTTGGCGCTCTAAATTCCTCCCAAGAAAAAAAAGTAATATCCGTCCTGTTTTGGCAGGTGCACTACTGAAAAATAGGAAAATCCACACTCGACCTGTACGTGCATGTCCATGAGAAATTGACAAGATGGAGGGCAAAGTAAACAAACAACTAAATGCAACATCATTGCATCGAACTGGAAGATTTTATCGCTCTTATTAAGCTCTTACCAAACCGAACGTGATAAATTTAACATTCTGCAATTCCACCTGAAATAAGTAAAAATGTAATTCGCTGATTCCTTAGTTTTAATGAGTGGCATTAAGAAAAAGCAGTGGATTTGAGCTTTTCTTCTTTGTTTGGCCCACGCATGGTAATGTCATTAGGAAGTAAGGGATGGCATTTTCGCACTAACAACGAGCGATTTCACTTCATCGGTATTTGAAGGCTTTAACCTAATTTGTTCTTCAATGGAAAAGAAAACATCCACAAACTACAATCCTTTGAATAAAGCGGATCAAATTATTTCTACTACTTTGCACAATGAGCAAATTACTTTGGACTTACTTCGAAGGTCCATTAGAATAAAAAGGAAAGTTCCAACACTTTCAACTTACTTCGAAAGGTATTTTAAATTAAATTTAAATTAAATGTAAATTGATTCTACACAGATTTCTATTTTCCAGGTGCTGATTCAAATCATTTAATCCAGATTCGAAAAATAATTCTCGAAGGCAGATATACCAATAGTGAGTTACGAGTTGTAAGAATTGTTGAAATGGAAATGAGACTTTTATTTGACACATTTATTTTCTCGAAATAAAATAGGTGGTATTTAAAATGCTTGAAAAGGAATTAGGAGAGAACAAAGTCATTAGTTGTATCGCGACAAGTTGTGTGCATCAGGTGAAACGGCAATAAAATGAATGAAAATTTTGCACTGATGAATTGCAACATTTTGCAGTACTCGCAACTTGTAAGTAAAAGCTGTTCCATCATAAAAGTCAGCAAAGCATGGCCCAATATGGACGTTTTGGTTAATCTGGCATGAGATTTCGACTCGGTTGCGGTTGTGTTTCTGCCTCACTTTTATTAAATCCACAACTCGACGTCTGCGTGACGGGTCATTACATAAATCACGTCTTAAAATCTGATATTTTCATCAAAAATGAGACAAGAAAAAACTTTTTTTTAAATTTTAAATTTGTATTTTATTGTGTCTTGTCAAATAATTGTCATATACTGATAACATGCAATTTGTTAATAAATAAAAGATTTTTAAGTCATCGTTTCAACAACCAAAGCTGTTTGAAAAAAGTGACAAATGTGTTGGGGGTTAAAAGAGAAAAAAAAAATTTTCTTTTTCTTTTTGGTTCTAATAAATATTATATATACATATCGATATGACACACAAAATCACTCATCATCTTCAAAAAGAATAACAAATTTTTCTTTTTGCTCTATGTACATGCCAAGAAACGTTATTAATATTGAATAAACTAACATTATTTTTTTTTTAATTTTAAGTACTTTTTTTCTCATGTAAAAAGTTCTTATTTTTCAGCTACAAAAGAAAGTAAAATAAGTGATTGTGGTTTTTTAAAAAGCCACAAAACATCACAAAAAAATGTTTTGCTTCGTTTCATGCTGTCAAGAAATAATTGTTAAAAAACTTAAAAAAAAAGTAATTTGATAGACGAGTTTGTGCATTTACACTTGTGAAAATCCAAAAAATAAAAAAAATAAAAATATAAAATTAAAAAAAAAAATTATTTTTATTTTTTATTTGTGTATTTTTTTTTTCTAATACTAATGAAACTTTACACAATAAAAAATAAAAATAAATATTCTTGCACTAGCCACACTAGATGTCACCACTGCAAGACAATTGTTAATGATCAGCCATATTTTTAAAAAACTTTTTTTCCCATCTAATCAGATTTTAGAGAGTAAAGTGCAATCACAGCACTATCAAAGTTGCCAAAAGTTGAAAAAAAAAATTTTTCAAGAGGGCAGAATCATCAAACAAAAAGAAAATAAAAAAAAACTTCGCTGACCATGCCATTAGCAGCGCAGCCATAAAAAATTAAACAAAAGTAGAAAAAAAACAAAAAGTGAGCAAATGTGCTCCTATACACGGCTGTTTTGGCTGTTAAAGCTCGCGTATACGAATGTAAGTATTTGACTTGAATAATTTCCGAGGGCGACACCAAGAATTTTACCAATTTATATAAAAACGACCCTCTCTACTCAAACAAATTCTAATTTCACACCACTTTGAATACCAATTATTTCGTAAAAATTCGCGTTATATTAAAACCTCGGATTTCGATTTTATTGAGAGATTTCACCAAAAACAAAGAAATTTGTACGAAAATCGAGCGAATTTTCCTTAATCTCGACAAATTTTACGTACAAAACTCGTTTTTAATTTGTATTTATTATTATTAGTAGTAGTTAATAGTGTGACGTCACAAGAAAGTTTAAGCTGCAGTTTTAAAATACGAGCAGCGAAATCGCAGAAAAGTCTTAGGAAATAGCTTTCACTGACGAGACTTATTGAAAAAACATTTAAAAATGTCCATTTCGTGTTTTTCGTTTGGATTCGAATTTCAAGTTTTAGTGAGAACTGAAGAAGGAGTCTCACCGTTTGACACAAATTATTTAAACGAATTGTAGCTGCCCTTGAAACACCAAAGAAATGAAATAAAAAATAAACATTTCACACACAGAATTTATATAATTTGAAAATAAACGATGAAAAATAAAGTGAAAGAAATGAGCAATTTTCAGTGAGCTACTGTAGCAGACAACATCAATTTCTGCTTGTGATACAGAAATTGATTTCATTTCTCATTAACAGAGTAAACCTTTTTTTTTTTCATTAACTGACCCATTGTTTATTATATCTCCGATTAATACCATTAGATGAACTCGTATCGTATTTCTCATTCTGTTGAGTGTTGCGCCGCTCACCATTCATTTCATTTACCAACTTGTTATTGCTTATTTTCAATACATCGTTTTTCTATTAAAATTAAAAATAATAATAATTAATAAAACATCTATTCACAAAACTACCATATAATTTACATAAATATTTAATTTTTTTTCCTCAATTCATTCATCAATTTTATACAAAATATTATTTATTACAGTAATACCACGTCAACTACGATTGTTGAACGATAGTTTGCATGGGATTATTGTACTAAACTACGATTTCCGTAGTACTTTCGTCTACCCTCACTCGACGAGCGACGTCATTCATTCTCTGGGTGGCCAAACCCGTGATTTATAACTCGGTGCTATTGATTTGATAAATGGCTACAAATAAAATAAGTGAAAAAAAAATTAAAAAAAAAAAATAAAAATTATATTTCCACACCGACGATTTAATTCATTACATAAATGAGGAATGGATAATGTAAATTTTTCAAAAAATTTAAATCCATCCCTCAGTAGTTCCATTTAAGGAAATCGATATTTACTTAAATTTTTATCAGATTTTTTTTTATATTTTTACATTTTTTCCCTTCTTTTTTTCAAATCTATTGATTATTTTAAAAGAAGAATTTTATTGGTTGTGTGTGATAAAGTTGTGTGGGTGAGTTTACTCCTGCTTATCTTCTCGAAGTAAGTACGTGGACCAGTAGACGAGATTGAATAGAGCGAACACCAATGGGAAGGTGATTCGTGAAATGACGTCGATCCGTTTAGAACGCGTGGGGAACCTTGACAACCATATCTTGCAACAATTTGGCCGATGTGGTTGCATGTGAACCTCACATTGACGTCTCAGTTTTTCGGATGCGATGTCGTTGTGGCGAACGAGTGGTTTCTGCGAATAAAATTAAAAGCGACA
This sequence comes from Henia vesuviana, assembly GCA_034696185.1. Lineage (NCBI taxonomy): Eukaryota > Metazoa > Arthropoda > Chilopoda > Geophilomorpha > Dignathodontidae > Henia > Henia vesuviana. The sequence goes on along the minus strand of JAQFZU010000983.1, from coordinate 7,241 downwards.
TTTTTAAATATTAAAACTCAATTAAAACTTGATAATTAAAAAAAAATGCGGCACAAATTATTTCCTCTTGCTCAAAATTAACTAATTTAAAATTAATAAAGTAAAATTAAATTAAAAAAAAAAATTATTTAAAAGAAAAACAAAATCTGAAAATACGACGCACTTTCTTTAATAAATAAAACTCAAAGCTCAAAACAGCCGCTCGATGTTTTCATTTCGAAATTCTTAAAAAAAAAAAGTTATTTTTTAATCCGCTCAATTTCTTCAATATAAATAAATTTAATAAACAAACGTGCATTTTTCGAACTCCCATCTCTTTGTTGCCATAGCAATTTCGTACAATCTCAAAATGGCCACCGATTAAACCTCGAGGAACGATATGGTCCACTTAATTCTCCATGAGGCTGATGAGCTCGCAAATTGTTTTAATCAGGCAAATTACAACCAAAACCAACTGATTAGCCATCAAAAGTCGCGTCAACGTCATTAACCGAACCCAAACTCGCTTCATCGACGATGCCTTTAGGCCTCTGTACATCTGCATGCGATACCATTGTGAATTCAACTCGCATCTTAACTCCATATTTTATTTTTTTTTCTTTTCTTCTCTCTCTTTTGTTCTTAAACTTCCTTCATTCGTACTCGATGAATTTTTCTTTTACAGAAGGAAATGAAACCAGCTTTGAATTCATTCCGCCATTTGCCAACGTTGAATGCGTAATTTTAGTAATTTCAAACTCGGCTGTTGGCCTATTTTATGTAACAAATTTCAATGGGGAAAAATTTTTTAAAAGCGAAATGTCTGCTTTAAGTGTCAGAAATTTAAACAATTTGGCAAAACTTAAGAAATTATTTCTCCTCTTTTAAAACTGCTGTAAACGATGGAATAATTTGCAAAATTTGTCGTCGTCAGCAATGGCAAATTAGCGGTAACAGACCATAGCATAGACGACGACTGCACGGCGAGAGAGCAATTAAATTGCCACTTTACGACATCGCCACACGAGTCCGCTTCTCATCCTAAACTAATACTCCTCAAAGCCCCTTTAAAAGGGTTAAAACTAAGAACAATTTAACTAACCCACTTCGTTATACAAACAACATTAATTCTTAAAAACACAAACAACAATTAAAAAAAAATTAACCATAGAGAACGCAGTGACCCCATCTTCTGTCATGTGGTCGTGCGAATCAGAAAGTGCGGCTGCGTGCTCCATTTCCCACTGCTTTCGCTGTTGTTTCAACTTCTCCCGGTGTTGATCGCTCCGACATGCGTAATTGACTAGCGCGAACTCGAGTAAAGCCCCGAACACGAAAGTGAGACAAACGCCCGTCCACACGTCGATAGCCTTTACAAAAAGAAAAATTTATTCAATATAAAATTTCAAATCATCACATTACATTTAGTGTTGACTGATTTACCTTAGTGTATGAGACGGGCGGCAAAGATGCATTGATGCCCGATGTCTGAGTGGCCATTGTCAGTAAAGTGGTGACTCCGAGTGAGACTCTTGCAGGTACTGCATTCTGGTCGAGCCAGAATGATACCCACGACACGATTACTAGCATGCAGCAAGGGATGTAGATCTGTATCAGGTAGTAGCTGAACTCCCGCTTGAACATTAGATCCACCCTTAGGCAGCTATATTCACCTGAAATTTAATAAAAAACAAATTATAGGTGAATAAAATGCTACGGTCTACTTCTTTTTCGAGTACTTTAAAATGTAATGCGCCTGTTTGGAAATTATTTCTCTCTTGTGGGTAGAGAGGCCAAGACTTAACTTTTATTGTGGTTGGCCTTTGTCTGTTGGAAATGTTGGGTGGTTTACATTAAATTGGTCGCAGTTGGATTTTTCTGTCTAGTCCCTAATGGCCAAAAGCTTGAGTGGACTGGGTTTTGTTCGCTGCGGGTATGTTTTAGAGCGTTATGAGACTAATTAAAAAAAGTTAAATGACTCGTGATGAGAAAATATTGTCCAAATGCGTGTTAAATTTGGCCAACATTAAATGTAGAAAAAATAAACTTTTTTTCATGTTCAATTAATTATAAAATTTCTTCTTGAAGATTTAAAAGTTTAAAGATAATGATAAGCCTACTGCTGTTATCATATTAATAAACCAAATCGATGAATAAACATTCCTAAAGACCGCGTAGCGAAAAATTCAATCAAAACAATACGACTAAAAAATGAGCAAAACACAAGTTTTACAATAAACTTAATTAAAAATCCTTTGCTAGTTTAATTACATATCAAATTACTCCTCTCTTCATCGCAACATTACATTCCACAGTTTTAATTAACTGATACTCTTTCCCATCTCGAAAATTCTTTTGAAGGAAAATTCGAAAACAAAATTTCTGAATTTTTAAATCGGACAGAAATTTAATCAGTTATTGAATACTTAAAATCGTTTTATCCATTCATTCCGACTATCGAAGAATTTCTTAATGCGAATATGATTCGTCCTCCAACTAACTGCTCGATCTAAGCAGAACTTACGACCTTCCAATTTGTCTCCTCGTTCACTCAGTCAAAACTTTTTGGCTTCGTTTCCCATAGCGAAATCCAAGGACGATCGCTTATTGCCAGAATTTAATAGTCGGCCGTAGACACAAAGAAAAATTTCACATTTTTCTTTCTTTCGGCCAATATTTCTTGCCAAACAAGTCGATAAAATGGCCGAACAAAATGGGAAAAAGGAACAAATAAAATAAAATAAAAAATCGTCTGCGCCTTGGATAAAGATAAACGGCAGATGGAGTTTTAAAATAGTGTTAGGCGCAAGAAAAAATCTTTCATCTACGAGTTTCGCCGATTGGCTCGACTTTTTTAAATAAAACTACCAAAAATCTCAACGTGAACATCAATTCCAGTTGATGACATCCGAGATGTTGATAATAATCAATGATGATAGCCTTTCCATTCTTCCTTTTCTAGATTGTTATCAACATTTGTCCCCTTTTCGAATTCTGACATTTCTCATCGATAACCAACATGAACTGTGTGTATTTATACACTTTTTCGAGTTTTGTAAGGGGAAAATTAATGGGAAATTGGAAAAATAAAAATGTTCCATCAATCAATGTGTTGGAAGTAATTTGTCAGTTTAAATTATTCGATTCAATAAAATAAATGAACAAATCGAAAACTTTGACACACAATAATGTCCACTATTATTAATAAAATTTTAAAAAATAAACTTAAATGTGCAGAAAAAGTTGATAATAAAATAGACAATTTAACCGATTTAAAATATGCAATTAAAAATGTGAAAAAATTAATAAAGTTGATACACAAAATAATTCATTGAATAAAAATTCCAAATCCGTAAATTTAATAATAAAAAAAAAATTAAAATATCAAAAGAAGAAAAAAAATTTATACAATTTAAAGTGAAAAAGAATTTTTAGAAATCAATTACGCTTTGAATAATCAATTAAAAGCTGCGAACGCTCAAGTGCATCAAAACCAACAATTGCGACTGTATAATTTAAATGGTGATGTTGGGAAATGGAACAATATCGGCAGCCTGAATTTCAATTTCACTCTACCAGAGCACTAAGTCAACACGATAGGCGCAACCGAAAGACGAGAAACCAAATTTAAAAAAAGAAAATTTGCTCGACTCAGCTGTGATGACTTAATTTTCTCTTCCCCGACCAAATCCACAAACAAATATTAAAAGTAAAGTAAAGAGCAAAATAAAATTGATGAAAAATATGATGAAAACACTCGTTCAATTACGTCACAAACATCTGTGGCCCCCCTACGTGGACCCATCATCCGAGGCGAGTCGCCTTTGTTATTATTGACGACGTGAATCTGATGGAAGTCCCTCAAGCCAGGCTTTAATCCAACACCGTGTGAAGATGGCGATTCTCAACATCGTGATTGGATTCACACCCCCAGATTCGATGAATAGACGGACGTGGATTCACTCAACCCACTGCCACAAACTCGACTCGCATCTTCAACAAACCTCGATGTGCTGTGAGCCAACAAAGAATGAATGGATTCGGGAACACTTTTTTAATACAAACTTTTTCAGTTTTTAGAATGTCACTTCCATTGGATATTGCGGTTTGGGATTCAAGAAATAAATCCTTGAAAGTAGATTAAATGATTCAAAAACTCTATAAACCAACAATCATATTTTATCTCAAGACTGCCAAAGACCAAATGTGCCATTTAGCATTAATTATCAAAATCAACATTTTGTTGTGAAAAATTGTGAAAAATCTGTGTTAGGATTTAACAGCAAAATGTAAAAAACAATGGATCAATATTCGTTTCTTTAGTAAGAACACCAGGTGGCCGGTCTCAATTTCCGGTAGGCGATACCTCGTTAGTTTCTATTTAGGTAAATTTTATGCAATAAATCGATTCAATATTCAGCTGTAACTTTTAAGACTGTTGAAGCTGATTATTGATTTATCTTTATAGTTTATCCAACTTGTAGTATAATACAATTTTGTAAGTTATAATTCTACTTATAAGATTTTTTCTGGCAAATCTCTCCAGACTTCATCTTGTTTTAATTAACAAAATTAACTGCTGCTTTAAAACAATAGCTCTTTCGCTTCCTTATAAAGTACTGGACTCCTTCAGCCAGATTTACGAACATCACATGACCTGCAATAATTGAGGCGAGCACTCTATTGTTACATCAACCAAACATACTTAAAGATAATTGAACTAAAATATATAAATTTAAAGTAAAAAGATTCATTCCTATTACTAATCAACAAACTTTCAACTGCCTCGAACATTTCATGATAAAATATTACATAACGTATGATTCATGCAGATGAAAAGTTGAAAATGAGAACATATTGAATGGCGAACCGGTGCCATTACACATTTGACATTTGTAGTATAGTTGGCAATACCATGTGATGGATGGTGAACCATTTCGCCAGCTTAAAGTAGATACCCAATAACTGTAATTTCTTTTTTCTTTTTATCTGCCCAACTTGTTCCATCACCCGTTTACGAATTTAACGCTCTTTGTATGCCACTACTTTACTTGGAAATTAAGTGCTATTTCACGTCTAAGATACATCTAAAGGTAAATTTAGCAAACTTGAATACAAAAATAGAAGATAAAAGCCATTTCCTTAACGAAATTTGCATACATCACCTTCGTATAACTTCTTTCTAGGGAAAATTAAGTCATTTACATGTACAGCCAATGGCGAACTATGGTCGAATTTGGGTAATTCGAAAAGTTACTACACTTTTTTTTATATCGAAACTTTCTTTAACATAAATTTACACAAAAAAAAAAAAATTAAAAAAATCATGTAAGGGAAAAAATAAAATAAATAAATTTTTAATAATATAATTTGTATATTTTCCTTTGTTTTTTTTCTAATCATAAAATAAATGCACATTCTCGCAATGTTGCATAGTTTATCATCGCAAATCCTAAAAGAAAAAATGCTTGAGCAGACAGATCTATTTTTCTTCTTACTTTATCGCCAAATACAAAACATTTTTTAGAAGTGCAAAGCAAAAACGTTTTTTCACATTATGAAAAATATAAACAAACCCAACTAATGTTTACTGGCATCATTCCATTTCTTACTTTACTGGAATGAGATATAAAAGCGATATTTTTACATAATATATTATCCCATAAAAATTAAAACATTAAAAAACTTAAAAAATTAAATTAATATTTAATACCCATAACCCATTATTTAACACATCACACTTGAAAATACTTGACCATTTCGCATTGAAAATACCAACTGTCAATCATTTTAAAAATGTAATCAAACCGACCAATATAAACCTGTTCCCTTTTCACATAATAAAAATCTAAGTCAGATCTGCATCCCTGCGCTGTCTTTTTCTAAAAGCCAAAGCAAACCTAACTCAGCAATTTTTTTATAAATAATTCATGCTTCAAAGAGCAATTTTTCCTCTTTGCTCGACATATGACGTGTAAAAGCATCGGCAGACGTTTGCTGCGAATGAGGGTGGGTGTGAGATTCCTGCGAGAGGTTTGTGATCACATTAGCCTCGTTTTCCTCCGCTGGGAAACGAAGCACAAACGAAGGGTTGGTGGCGCCTCTAACGAGAAGGGAGGTGCAAATTCAATTGGCAGCAGAGAACCGATGATGAAGTTACGGCGGGAAATAGGATCAGGGAAGGAGAATGGTGTGGGTGAGTATACGAGAAAGAGAAAATGCTGACACCTGGCGATAGAAAAAGAATTCCAATTGATTCGATTTGAGGATTATCCAAACTGATGGATGTGTTTACTCGCAGCGGTTCTAAATGAGACAAATGTTGAGGACAAAATACAGCTGCGCTAGTCCCCGATTCTCATCTAATTTTTCTCATTCCATTGATATTTCCTACCTGGTGTGAGACTGGCAGATTTTTTTTTTTTTTTAGCTGGGGAATGCAATTACTTTTTTTTCTTTATGTGGTTTTGTTGTTTATTTATTTTAAAGTTTATTTTTTTTTTTTTGTATTTTGTTTTGACATTTCTTAGAAAGTTTATAATATTGTCGTTGGTTAGACAAGTTGTCAGGTCGCGAGAAATAAATCAATTTGTTGAAGTTGTATTTGGTTGATGGGTTTTGTGTTGAATGAGAAAAGTTGGAAATTAGAATTTCATGTGGCGTTTTATTCGCTGCGGGGTTTAGTCGTGGCATATAAATTTAGCACTTTATTAACAATTTCTAGAATTACCTAGACTTTGCGCATGTTTATATAATCGGACATAAATATTAAAGTATTTCTAATTTTTACCTGTATTAGTTTTACTAGAACAATAGGCCGTGTTGTACTTTTCGAGAGCAAATCGTGGCAAATGTAGTTTTTTAACTACTTGTACTGGCTCATCCTTTTTCCATTTAAAAATAAGATCTTCGACCGTATATCCATCTACACAATAAGAAAAAATTGTCAATTATAAAAATCCAATTTACTTTTAAATATAAATTTCAAATGGGAAAATATATTTAGGCAATAATACTTACAACTGACCATAACGATTGAACATGTTTGTCGATCGAGAGGAAACAATTTCAAATTCATCGGACAAGAAAGTCGTAAAGAAATACTAAAAATAATAAATACAAATAAAATTAAAATGTAAAATTAATTAAAATTTATTCAGCAGTAAAAACCACTCAATGATGCAACTTTTAAAGCCATTAGTCATAATTTAAGTCAGTGGAAAAAAGACTTTCGCATTCAGCACTGCATTAATCGAATATCG
>JAQFZU010000982.1:0-16856 GCA_034696185.1 Henia vesuviana | reverse complement strand
ACTTCCTGTCTGAAAAATCGGACTAATCCAAGAAATCTAAGATAGCGAAGAAATCCAGTTGAAATTGAATGCGGCTACTGTAAAAGACCAGTTTACGAACCGGTAGGAACGTTGTTGACCATCGGTGTGTACTTGTCCGCATTTATCGTCACAACGTGATCGTAGATCAGAGATGGCGATTCCTGCAACCGTTTTCAAAATTCGCTTTATCCCTCGAATCTAACAAATTCGCAACTCACCGCAGTGCAGCCGGCCAAATTGAAATAAGAATGATTGGTGAGACTGACGGGGCACGGCTTCTTGGTCGTCACCGCGTAATCGACGACCAATTCGTTGTCGGCGGTGAGTTGAAAAGTCGCTTGATTCACACTCTCCCCCGGATAACCTTCTTCGCCGTCCTTGCCGACGTACGTGAGCGTCAGCAGATTACCGTGGACGTGAGATTCCCACAAAACCTGCAACGAATCGCAAACTAAACTCTCGCATCGTATACGATCTTCGTCGTCGCTGGCAACCTAAAACAACATACCACCACCACCTAATTGATAACAACTTTACCTTATCGTAACCCCTTATACCCCCGTGTAAATGATTCGGAGGACTATTAATGGCCAGTAAATAGCCCTTGTTGTTCAATACGAATCGCCCATGCGCAATGCGGTTACAAACCCGTCCGACCGTCGCACCAACGTAATATGGTTGTTTATAATAATCTAAAAATTAGAAATTAATTTAAATATTATTTTTTAAAATGGTTTTAATATGGTTATTTAACCATCGATGCTATCGAATCCGAGTACGACGTCGTTTACATCGTTCAAACCGGGCACTTTGAGCGATGTTATGCAAGCCCCGTACGTTATGATTTGTACGCTGCATTTGCTCGAGTTTGTTAAGGTAAAACGTCGAACGGGTTCGCCGCAGTCTCGTCGGTCTAAGTAGTATCTGCCGACCCAGTCTTCGATCTGGAAAAATAGGTTAAACAATGAGTATCGTTGTTTAATAATGGTTGATTGTCATTAACAATTTCAGTGTGCGGCATTTTGAGTTCGGTGACCGCGAGATTCAGAGTTAACCACGGGGCGCCATTATTGTTTATCCTAAGTATTATGTTAATCTCGAACTCAAAATTATTTTATTAATTTATTTTATTTTGTTAATTTAAGAGATGGTTTAGTTTGTTGTAATTAGTCATTAGTGTTTTGATTATTTTTCTTTTCAGTGGTGACGAGAGTATCAAATATCGAGTAATTGAAATATCGATTTTTTTTGATTTTATAAAAATCGATTTTATCATGAATTTCATCGAAATGACTCGTGAGCCTTTAAACTTGAACGAAATATACGCTAAAGTCGTTTCCCCAAGTTGCGGTGCCGTTTCGACATTCGTCGGAACAACACGAGACCATTTCGAGGACAAACGAGTTTTACGACTCGAATACGACGCGTACATTCCAATGGCTAAGAAAAAATTGTTAAGCATCTGCGAACAAATCCGCACAAATTGGCCGCAAGTTCAGAACATAGCGCTGATTCACCGATTGGGACCGGTCGCGATCGGCGAAGCGAGCGTCATCGTCGCCGTATCGTCAGAACATCGCCGGGCGAGTTTGTCCGCGACCGATTTCGGCATCGACCAAATCAAATCGTCCGTTCCCATCTGGAAAAAAGAAATCTACGAATCGGGTCTAGACCTCTGGAAGCAAAATGCCGAATGCCAATGGCCACCACGAGACGATTAAATGTTATACTAACCGTTCTAATAATGCAATAAAACCACATCCGTTATAAAATGGTGGTGGTGGTATGTTGTTTAAGGTCGCCAGCAGCTACTTGTGGCCATAGGGTCGCGCTAATAAGGAGAATGTGATTTTTAAAGACAAATAAGAGTACACAGTACTTGAGTTTTATTGACAAAGCGATTCGTGACGTCATTCGGGCACAACAACACATATTTTGTCACATCAAATGTAATATATTTTTAATAAAAATGTGCCTTCAGTTTCGTTTTGCCCGTTTATATTTACATTCGATCTAAGGAGTGATATAATATCATATAAATAGTTAGTTAGTTAATTAATTAATATAATACATTATTTTTTTCTTTTGTCGTTAATTACAGTTTCAGCTGTTGCATTGCTACGAGAGAAAGTGCGAAATTTTGTATTTTCCCCTTGAAAAATGGGCAAAGGACGGGGAAGGGGAAGCAAAAATGGCAGACAAAAAAAAAATAAACTACGACACGTGACTTGATCGCTACTGATTTATAATAATAATAATAATAATAATAATAATAATAATAATAATAATAATAATGAAGGGTTAAGACTAGAAATCGACGGCGATTACACGGTATAAAACGTTAGGGAGTTAAATGCAGATGCCGACACTCGACGAAAAGGTAAAAATGACACGAGACGTGACAAAACCGAGCCAGCGAAAAGTACGTTACAGTATTGAAAAAAAAAAACGGCCATCTTCGATACAAACTAATGTGTTTCACACACTTTTTAAGTACTCGTTCAACGCTTTGACTAGGAAAAATGGATGCCTCGAATATCGCATCCGATTAAAAAAATACTGGAATGAAACAAAAGAAAATTGGATAATACAAAACTATTCGATACTTTTTTCGTTCCGACTTTTCGATGTTTCTTCGCTAACTATTAATTAGGAAAAAGATGAGGAAAAAACAACAACTTTTTTGATTCTAACGGACATTTTTTTTGTTTTTAAAAAGGTTTTTTCGTTGTATTTTAAAATGGCAAAACTAGACAGCGAGAAAGCGACAGAAATCTGAGGGAAAAAGGTACGCTACGGAGCGGGAAGTGTCGTCGAGAACTTGGCAGGGTCGAAATCTTGGTTGACGAAAGAGAAGCCGCGGAACTCGTCCTGGTTGATGGTCCGGAGCACGTCGGCGTGGATCGGCGACAGGATCGGGTCTTCTTTCGTGAAATCTTGGTCGAAGTTGTTGACGTCTTTTTTCGTTTTCTGTTTAAAAACGTGAAAAGAATTAGAATTGGACTTGCCAATGCACGACCCTGCTTCCGCCATCTTACAATTTTAGGCTTAAACGGTGGCTTCACCCTTCGCGATTCCAAACCGTCCCAATCCATGTCCTTAAAAAACGAATGAACGCGAATCGCGTTTTCGCAGCCGTGCGAAGTCACGCAACCCAATCGCTTGGCCGGATTCTTCGTCATGAACTGTACAAACACAAACAAACAATGAAAAAAAAAACAAATTCAGTTTGAAATTAACCGTTTAATTTACGCCTTTTAAAATGGAAACGGCTTCTTTAGACAACCACACGGGATACAAAACATCGTCGTGCAATATGGACTCGAACAAATCGTCTTCGTTGTCCGCTTCGAACGGCGGTTGACCGGCCATCATCTCGTACATCAGCACGCCCAAAGCCCACCAATCCACCGATGGACCGTACTCCAACTCTTGCAATATCTAAAACGGGGGAAAACTCCATCGTTACCCGAGCCCGATTATTCAACGTCGTCTTTCGACTCACCTCTGGCGCGATGTAATCCGGAGTTCCGCAGAAAGTAGTCGTCGTCACGCCGTTTGCAATCCCTTCCTTGCACATCCCGAAATCGGCGATCTTGCAATGACCTTCGCTATCCAATAGAATATTATCTAATTTCAAATCCCTGAAAAAAAAAGGAAAATTAATCAACGAATCTCGGAAAGCCATTTTGTGGGCAAAACCTATAAATGACTCCGTTTCGATGTAGAAATTGTAACGCCAGAGTGACTTCGGCAGCGTAGAACTTGGCTCTCGGCTCGTCGAACTTTCGGGCTCGTTGTATCTGGAACATGAGATCGCCGCCGTTAACGTATTCCATGACGAAGAAGAGTCGATCTTTGGTCTGGAAACACGAATGAAGAGCCGTCAGAAACGGGTGGCGCGCGGCTAACGCCAAAATGCTTTTTTCGGTCATGGTGCAGTCGACGTCGTCGTCTTGGATGATGACGTCTTTCTTCAGGACTTTGACCGCGTACACCTCGTCCGTCCCCTTCTTCTCGGCCAACATCACCTGCAAAATCGACAGTAAGGATGAGTCAAAGGTTCGGTTTTAAGACGGACATTAAATCACTTTGCCGAAACTGCCTTTGCCGAGAACTTTGATGAAGTGGAAATCTTCGAGTCCGACTTTCCTCAGTCCCTCGCGCTCTCGCCGCTTGTCCGCGAGGTTCTCCGTTCCCGCTCGGCTCGAATCGGGGCTGCGTTCCTTCAACTTGGCGTCCATCACCTGTTGAGCCGTGAGTCTGAGTTGCAGCTCTTCTTCCTTGTCGCTGGACCCACCTCCTGCGATGTCCAGCGTCAACCGATTGAGATCTCGCGTCGCCGAATCGCAGTCTTCGCTGCCTGGATACGGTGCGAGGCACGGCGTTAGAGTCCAAAGTACGAACAAAGTAATTGTCGAACGATACGAACCTGAGGAGTTTTCTAGGATGGGTAATGGGGACGACACTGAGCGTTCGTGGATCATTTGTTGACCTTTGTTTGGAGATTCGCTGATGGAAGTCTGGAAGGATTTGGGGTTTTTTTCAGGAATTGTTTTGATGAGATTTTTTGTGTTTTTTTTGCATGATTCGTTACTTTCTTCCTGCGGCCCAACTTGTCGCCCGAAAAGCCAATGTTCTGCAATATCTCGGCCATTTGCTTCGCGTTGATCCCGCAGTTGTTGGCCACGTTCTTCTGACACCGTTTGTGAACGTTGATGTTACATGCTAGAAAAATTAATGCAAAAATTACCAAAATGACCAAAAATTGATCAAAATGATCAAAATGAACAAAAAATGATCAAAATGACTAGAAATGATTAAAAATAACTAAAAATGATAAAAAAAAGTCCAAACTGATCAAAAATAATCAAAAAAGTCCAAAATGATCAAAAATAATCAAAAAATTCCAAAATGATCAAAAATAATCAAAAAATTCCAAACTGATCAAAAATAATCAAAAAAGTCCAAAATGATCAAAATGACCAAAATAAATAAAAAAGTCCAAAATGATCAAAATGACCAAAATAAATAAAAAATGACCAATATTGACCAAAAATAACCAAAAATGACCAATATTGCAAAATAACCAAAAATGACCAATATTGACAAAATAACCAAAAATGACCAATATTGACAAAATAACCAAAAATGACCAATATTGACAAAATAACCAAAAACGACCAAAATAAATCAAAAATGACCAAAATGATCAAAGTAAATAAAAATGACCAAAAAGGATCAAAAATAACCAAAAATGATCAATATTGACAAAATAACCAAAAACGACCAAAATAAATCAAAAATGACCAAAATGATCAAAGTAAATAAAAATGACCAAAAAGGATCAAAAATAGCCAAAATGACCAAAAATGACCAAAAATGACCAAACTGGATCAAAATGACCAAAATAATGTTCAATTTTGTACCTTCGCACTGTAAGCCCTGCCGAAACAATCCGTAAAGAAGAGATCCGCAATGATCGCAAAATGTCGGTCGCTTGTAATTGTGGACGCTGAATCGGTGCGGGACGTTGATGTTGAATCGGGTGCCACCGGTCTGCACAAAAACAGAGTTTTCGGTCAAGCACTCTTTACAAACAGCTAAATTTACTTCATCGGCTGTCGTTTCCTTCATTCCTGGACATTTGGTGACGACTTTTTCGTGACATCGTTTGTGAACGACGCAAGTACAAACTGGGAAAGTAAAAAAATCGATTAATAAATCGATTAAAAAATCGATTAGTAAATTTACCTTGGCACTGATAGCCCTGTTTTCCAAGGCCCCTGCAAATGGAAAAATAAAAATGAAATGTGGAAATGAGAAAATAATTGGATAAATTGTGAAATTGAGGAGTAAAAAACTGTGGATAAGTTTACCAAATAAATTCCCTGCAGTGAGAACAAAATGTCGGCTGGCGCAGGATAGTGGCCATGAATTTGTGCCCATTAACCTGGTGCACGCGGCGTCGCATAGCTCCACGGCGACGGTTTAGGCCTTGCCGCTCTTTGAACACACGAGGTGCCTGCGCATTTTGGTCTAGAAAAATTTAAAAATTCAGTATTAAAATCTTAATAATTCAAAAAATTCAAAATTTCCAAAATCTCCAAAATTGAAGATTTCAAAAATTCAAAAAATTCAAAATTTACAAAATTTAGAAATTCAAAAAGTTCAAAAAATTCAAAATTTACAAAATCTCCAAAATTGAAGATTTCAAAAATTCAAAAAATTCAAAATTTACAAAATTTAGAAATTCAAAATTTACAAAATTTAGAAATTCAAAAAATTCAAAATTTACAAAATTTAGAAATTCAAAAAATTCAAAATTTACAAAATTTAGAAATTCAAAAAATTCAAAAAATTTGAAAATCAAAAATTTACAAAATTCAAAATCTCCAAAAGTCAATAATTCAAAAAATCCAAAATCTCAAAATTCAAAAATTCAAGAAATTCAAAAAAATCAAATTGTTTAAATTCAAAAATTCAAAAAAAATTCAAAAAATTCAAAATTTAGAAATTGAAATTCAAAAATTTACAAAATTCAAAATCTCCAAAATTCAATAATTCAAAAAATCCAAAATCTCAAAATTCAAAAATTCAAAAACTTCAAAAACAAAAATTCATATTCAAAAATTTACAAAATTCAAAATCTCCAAAATTCAATAATTCAAAAAATTCAAAATCTCAAAATTCAAAAATTCAAAAAATTCAAAAACAAAAATTCAAAATCCAAGTCGAAAATGTGCAAAAACTGCAAAAATCGAAAATTTTGCAAAAATTCCAAAACAAAAATCAACTTCGTAGTAAAAAGTGCTTCAATTCCCATAAAAGGCAAAAATCCTCACTACAACAACAACAATAGTAAAATTATCCAAACACAATTTCGTTATACCTGGGGTTGTCCATTGTAATTCGATAACGACGTGGATTTTTCCAGCCGGTTCTAAATCAATCTGAAATACAAATTAAAACTCATTAATTCAATAATAGAAAAAATTCAAAACGACGTCATTCGAGTCAAAAGATCAAATATTTTAATCGACTATTAAAATTAATCGAATTAAAAAATAATCGATTTCTAAGAATGGAAACTGAAAGACGATTCCATTACGTTTTGTTGACTTTAACGGATTTAGAATTTCCTCGTTACGATATAAACAAAAAAACGTTACGATCCAAAAATCCAAATTTAAAAGAAAAACCAAAAAAAAATCGATTTAATCGATAAAAATCTCAAAAAATCGATTTTATTACAACGTATTGAAATTTACGTTACGATATAATTAGAATTAAATTTCATATAAAATTCAATTGAAAACGATAATTTTTTATCGTTTTTTCGTAATAATTTAACGTTACGACCAAATTACGTTATAAAAAAAATTTTATTTTTATCGTATTTACGATAAAGTCAATAATTAAATGATAACGTACAATAGGATTAAATAATGGGAAATATTATAACGTTATTAAAATTACGTAACGTAAACCCAAAATACCGTACCGTACCATAATATAAGGTACCCACAACCACTCATAACGTAAAACACCTCTAACGGACCCAAGATTCCCCCATAACCCCCCAAAATCGATAAAAATGCCTTATCGTACCCCTTACATGTACCGTAAAACCCCCAAAAAATACCGTACAATATCTCTATTATATCCATGATCCCCCAAAAAACCTAAAATCAACCAAACCCCTTACCGTACCCCTTACATATACCGTTCAACAGCATAAAAATACCCTAAAACCTCTCTAACGTCTCCCACGGTCCTCCCAAACCATCTAAAAATCGATTAAACCCTAAAATCGACCAAACCCCTTACCGTACCCCTTACATACACTATAAAACTCCTTTAACGTACCGTAAAACCCCATAAAAATACCGTACAACATTTCTAACGTTACCATAACAACCCCAAAGCTAAAATAAAAGATGAAAATGGATTAAACGTCTTACCGTACCCCTTACATTTAAAACCTACCCAAATATCGGACCGAGGTTTAGCGATGAGCTCGTCGAACGATACGTTACAATTGGCGACAAACTCATCGGGCGGAATGGCCGCATCGTGGAATACGGTTAAACCCAAATTGCTCGCATCGTGTACTTGAGTGGTAAAATTCTCGTTCCAGACCGGTCGAACCGTTTTGGGTTTCGTAGTCGACCGGTCGATATGCATTTCGTCCACGTCTATCGTCACGTACGGGTCGATCATTTGTTGCTGTAATTTGCCTCCGACGCTGTGTCGGGTCGCGAAATCCGTCGGGCGTAAATCCGTTGCTTCGCATATCTTCACTTTTAACGTCCCCGTAAACATTTAGAGCGTTACGTTAAATACCTTTTTCTTTAACGTTAATCCGCTATCACCGATCGTAACCGACCAATTGACACATTGATTAACACTGCGCGACATCCATACAACGACCGATTTTCACGATCTTTTCTCGTTTCTCCTTTTACCAAAACGGAATCTTTTTCTTGTTTTTTATTGTTTCGTTTCATTTAATTGGGGGTTTTAGTTAGTTTAAGGTTAAAATTTGTTTTTTCACGTTAAATTCTCGTTAAGTTAACGTTTTTTTGGTTTTTAACGTTTTTTCTTCGGTTTCGTATCGGGTTTTCCAAACTACTCGATAGTAGCGGTGTCTCGTGTTTCTTTTCAATACTGTATTGCGGTATTGTTTGCTTTTGGATTTAGTCGCGAGGTGGCGGTTGGGGTTTGAATGCAAATGGACGTCGTTCGAATTTGGTTTTAAATTTTAAAATGTCGAAATCCATAGTCGAATTACGTGACGGGAGGAAAATTCCACTTTTGGCGATAGGAACTGCGCATGTTCGTGTTTTTCAAAATCGATTTTTTAAAAATCGAATCGATTCTTTTGGGGGTTTATTTACGCGGGAAATTTTGAATTTGGCGCCGATTTTGTATATCGATTTTTGTTTTTAGGGTTCGCCGCGCGAAGTCGGGATTTTAGTCGATTTCGCTTTGACTATGGGATTACGTCATTTGGACGTGACGTGTGTACAGGAAGTGGAAGTGGTCGTCGGGCAAGTATTGACCAATTGGTTGTTGTCGGGGAGAATTCGACGTCAGGACGTTTTCGTCTGTGCTAAAGTGAGAATCGATTTCGAAAATCGATTTTAGGTGTTAATCGATTTTTTTTAAATTTTAGTTGCCACCGCATGCGATGAAACCGAGTCGCGTCAAAAGGTTTTTGTTGAAATCGCTATTGAATTTGGGTTTAAATTACGTCGATGTTTTCATCGTCGCTTCGCCAGTTGCTTGGAAGGTAAATCGATATTTTAATCAATTTTTAGTATCGATTTTTAATCGATTTTAAATTTTTTTTTTGTAAATTGATATTTTAATCGATTTTTAATATCGATATTTAATATCGATATTTCAATCGATTTTAATGTCGATATTTCAATCGATTTTAATATCGATATCTTAATCGATTTTTAATATCAATAATTTAATCGATTTTTAATATTGATTTTTTAATCAATATTTTAATATCGATATTTTAATCGATTTTAATATCGATATTTTAATCGATTTTTTTCTCTTAAGGAAACCACTAACGGCCAGCAAGCATTCGACATAAAAGCCAGCATGAACGACATTTGGGCCGTAAAAAAAAATCGATTAATAAACGATTTCAATAATCGATACTTATTTCCAGGCCATGGAAGACGCAGAAGACGAAGGACTAACCAAAAGCTTAGGCATTGCCAACTTCAATTTACAACAAATGCAAAAACTCCGAGACTCCAGTAAAATTAAACCACAAATGATCCAAATCGAATACCACCCGTTCCTCCAAGAAAAAAATTTAATCGACTACTGCAAAACCAACAAGATCCAAGTGACGGCCATCGTCCCACCCGTCTTCACCGACCACCAAACAGTCGAGTACAAAAAAATGCATTTCCACCATTCCCAAATTCATCCATTTTCCCTAAAAGTCCGATCAATCCCCTGTACGAAAACCCGACGCTCAAATCGATGACAAAACCCGGCCGAAACGTCGAACAAGTGCTCTTCAAGTGGCTCCAGCAGAAGAAGATGGTCATTTTGTGCGAGAATCTCAGCATTTATCACATAACCAAGTGTTTACAAGTAAGTGATATGTTGTTTAAGGTCGCCAGCGGCTACTATGGTCATACGAGTTCTTTCCCCCAGATATTCGACTTCGAGTTGAACCCCGAGCAGGCGAAAACCATCGACCGTCTGGACAACGGCCACCGATACTACGTTCCACCTTGTTTGGAAGGGTAATAAAGACGATTCGATACTTATCGATGCTATTAACCGTATATTTACAGATGTCAAGGTCAACCCGATTATCCATTCAAATAAAATGTTTATTAAACAACTAAAACCTTAATAAAATTAACTTATTTTTAAAATGTCTCAAACTTAAGCCTACAACTTAAGACAAAACTTAACAAAATCCTACAACTAAATCCGACGTTTTTACTGGTTGTCAGCGGCGACGGCGTACGTCTGTTCGATAGCTTCCGTCGGGAATCTGATTTGAGGACAAATTTGTAATGCGGGCGTTCTTTTGACATAGGGGGTTTTGGGTACCTCAGGTCGGGAGGCGACCGTCGTGCGCTGGCCGTGGCGAACTCCGCAGACAGTCTCTTGCCGTACGGGAGTCTTCGTTCGTAGAGATAGGACGGTGGGGGCAGGGGACGGCCGTACGGGTCCATGTAGGGTTTGACGTATTCTCTGCCGGTGTAGTATCGGTCCCGGGCGAAAACTGGTGGTGGGGGCGGGGGTGGGGGGTACGGTGGGAAGGGTTGGTAGTAGTCGCAGGTGTATCGGTTCATCCAGTTGTAAGTGCTGTTTGCGAGTCGATTGAAGGGATATTAAAATCGATTTTTGTTTCGATAATTTTAAAAGTATCGATTTTTTTTTGCGGGATTTTTGATTGGAAAAAATCGATTTTTGTTAAATTGGATTATCGAAAAATCGATTTTGAAAAAATAAAAAAAAAAATCGATTTTGAAAAAATAAAAAAAAAAATCGATTTTTTTTAAAGAGAAATCGATTTTTATATTAACAAATTACCAAAAAAAAAATCGATATTTTGTAAAAAAAAAAAAATCGATTTTTAAAAAAAACTAAAAATAATCGATACTCAAACCCCACAAAAATCGATTTTTCAAAACCTCCCCCCCAAAAAAAAATAATCAAATTAACCCCATCGTTCCTCCTCGTCCACGATATCCGACTCCTTTAGCTCTCACTGTACTAGTCGATTGCTAAAAATCGATTAAAAAAAATCAACCAAACTAAAAACAATCAACCATTTTGTTACTTCAACGCTTATTCTCGAACCCAGAAAAATATAATTATTCAGTCCTTGTATGGCCGCTTGCGCTTCTTCCTCAGTAGTCATATGCTAAAACAAATAAAAAAAAATTAATTAAAAATTAAAAAAATTCAAAACCAACAAAAATACCACAAACGCATAATTTTTGATGATATCACATTCCTTGACCGATCCAAATTTAGAGAACAATTCCTGGAGATCGGTCGGACTGCAACCGGGCGGCAAATGACCTACGAAAATCTTCGTTTTCTGCATAGTCGAAGCGCACTGAGAATATAGCGAATGACGTCATCAACGACCGGATCGTATCTAAAAACTCACCAACGCCATTTTCGATAATTCCGAAGATCGCTTTTTGAAAAATATCGTTTTTATTTAATATTTATAATTCGCTCGAATAAATCGAAAATAAAATCGCAATTTCCTTCTTTTTTTAATCGATTTTTTGAATTTTTCGCATTATTCGCAACGGGTCTTACTTGACGATGAATCGCATGGATAAATGGAGACGTGATTTCTCCATCCTATTCATGCCAATTCCGAAAAAGTCTGTTTTTTTTAACTAGTTCCACACGATTATTACAAACATCGCGAGATCAACAATACCGCACGATCCTTAAAAAAGAATAATCGAATTCGAAAAACCGCCATCGGTTTAAACTAAATGCCAACAGATGGCGTCGATCTGCCAACCAATCGACGAACTGCGCATGCTCCGTTGCTAAAAAAAAATCATTTAAAAATAATTTTGATTTATTAATTAATGATTTGAACTTAAATTTGGTGTTTAAATTGTTAAAATAACGAAATAATAAAAATTTTGGGATTAAAATCGTTAACGAGTTTTGACGTCATAACGAAATTGGCGCCTTTTCGCACGACGAACGAGGAAGAAGCAGGTAATGGCGTCCACGGAATTTCAATCGTTGAATGGAGTTTTCCCGAACGATAATTCGAGTTCGGTCAAGGTTGTTTTGGGTGCGCAATGGGGCGACGAAGGTAAAGGGAAAATAGTGGATCTTCTCGCGTCGTCGGCCGATGTGGTGTGTCGGTGCCAAGTGAGTCGTTCAATTCGATTGAATTGAATTTTTTGCATTTTAATCATTTCTAAATTGATAATTCGTAGGGAATTATGTAATTATTTTAAAATGTTTTGTATAAATCATTTTGGAGTTTTGCCAAAATGGCGATTTCTTTTTTTAGATTTTTATTTTTATTTTGAATTGAATAGAATTTTATGTTTGATGGAAAAAATGGTGAAAAGTTAATATTTTTAATATATTTTTAATGGTGATTGAATGTGTTTCTATTAATGGAGGTTTTAATTTTTTAATCGTTAAAATTGAATTTTTTCAGGGTGGAAACAATGCGGGTCACACCGTAGTCGTCAATAACCAAACTTACGATTTCCATTTACTACCAAGCGGAGTCATAAACCCAAGCTGCGTATCGGTTATTGGTGAGTTTAATCGATTTTTTTATCCGATTCGATTTTAACAATCGATTTTAATTAACAGGGAACGGCGTAGTCATTCATTTGCCCGGTTTATTCGACGAAATCGAGAAAAACGAAGCCAAAGGATTGACCGGTGTCAAAGATCGTGTAATCGTATCGGATCGCGCACATTTGGGTATAAAATAATATCGAATAAAATTACTTTAATCGATTATTTCTTTCAAAAAAAACAAGTTTTCGATTTGCATCAACAAGCGGATAAACTGCAGGAATTGGAAAAAGGCAAAAAAAGGTAATTTGGTTAAAATATCGATATTTTTAATCGATTTTTTTAAAATTGATTTTTTTTTAAAGTCTCGGGACGACCAAAAAAGGCATCGGACCCGCTTATTCGTCTAAGGTGAGTTTTAAAAAAATATCGATTAAAATATCGATTAGTCGATTAATTTGGAAATCGATTTCTTTTAAGGCTACGCGAAACGGGTTGAGAATAGGCGATTTGATCGGTGATTTTAGCAAATTTTCAGACAAGTGAGTGAAATATCGATTTATTTTTTGAGCGATTGATTTAAAAGTATCGATATATAGGTATCGGCAGTTGGTGGAATCGTACAGTCGAATGTTCCCGGCATTGAAAGTGAACGTTGAAGAAGAATTGCAGTTGTATAAAGTAGTGGGGCGTGATGGGGGTTGTTGAGGTGCGTCATGGGGGTGTTTTGACATTAGGACTACGCCAACAGAGTGAGGCCTATGGTATCGGATACGGTGTCGTATTTGCATCTGGCGGTCGGGGATAAGAAGAATATCGTGATCGAGGGCGCCAATGCTGCTATGTTGGATATCGATTTTGGTAATTTGATGGTTTAATATGAATGTAGTGGAAATCGAATTTTTTGAAAATTAAATGGAATGAAAATATTTGAAAAGTTCAATGGAAAAGTGAAAAATTTTGGAAAATTAAAGGGAAATGGAAATTTATGAAAAATTGAATTGTTTATTCAAGGCACTTACCCATACGTAACGTCATCCAACTGCAGCGTAGGCGGAGTATGCACCGGCCTCGGAATCCCACCGCGAAGCATCGGAGAAGTCTACGGCATCGTCAAAGCCTACACGACTCGCGTCGGCGACGGACCGTTCCCTACCGAACAAACCAACGTAACTCTTCAAACACTTTTATTCAACCCCTTTTAACACTTTCTTCTTTTCGTAAGGAAATCGGAGAAACTTTGCAGCAACGTGGCGGTGAAGTGGGAGTGACGACGAAGCGCAAGCGCCGTTGCGGTTGGCTCGATTTGGTCGTTTTAAGACATTCGAATATGATTAATGGATATACTTCGTTAGTATCGATTTAATTGTATTGAGTGCGATTTTTTTAATCGATTTTGTTTTTGTTTTTAAAGGCTGGCGATTACAAAATTGGATATTTTGGATGTTTTCGGCGAAATCAAAGTTGGTGTTTCCTATAAGAAAAATGGAGAGAAGATTCAAAATTTTCCGGGTAAAATTTCAAGTTTGATTTAATTCTTTAGAATTTATATTGAATTTATGAATTTCATTTTGAATTTTCCATTTTCAGCCGATTTAGATGTTTTGGGATCGGTCGAAGTTGAATATTTAACTTTCCCCGGTTGGAAAGAATCGACCGAAACTGTTCGTAAATTCGATAAGTTGCCGCTCAATGCACAAAACTACATAAGAAATATCGAAAAACTGCTTCAAGTGCCTGGTAAAAAAAAAATCAAAATTTCAACCCAATAAATATTAATCGATTTCTCTATTTCAACAGTCAAATGGGTCGGTGTTGGTCAATCTCGCGACTCAATCATTCACTTATTTTAAAAACAAAAATTTACAAAATTAACCATTAACGTGTAAATGTAATTGCCCATTTAGCAACAAATCATTAGTTTGAAACAAAAATAACATTTTATGCTGTAATTTGTAACGAGTCTAACAATATTCTGTAAATCTGTCTTTTTAATCCTGAACAGAAATGTTATTAAAGTGAGATTCGTATTTTCAAAATCTCATATTTTTTGACAAAAAAAGCTATTTACAGTTTATACTTATAATCTGTCCTTGGCAAAAACTAAAACAAATGGCCAATGACCAAATCGACTGAGTTTTATTGAAATAATTGGCCAGCGAAGTGGCCACAGGCCTCTAGTATTTGTATAATTTCCAATCTTTTTCTCATAAATGGTAAGTTTAACATCTTTTTAGACAACTCGTGATTAATAGGTGACTTGTAACCTATTGGGTATTCATAAATGGATTGTTATGGAGAGGATCAACTGCAATTTGCACATTTTTTAACCTTTTTATTAAAATCATGAATTATGTTCAAAGCACTGGATTTGGAAATTTTCGGTTTTTTTTCTTGATCAACTTAAATATTGTGTTAGGATTTTAGTTGGATTAGGACCACCCTGTTTTACATAGTAACTAATCAAAATTTTGACATTACTACTTTAGACAGCTACAGCTATGGCATTGAACAGATAATTGATCTAGTCATTCATGTATTGATTGTAATTAAATGTCATTTTGACATACTTAAATTTCTTTATTGTGTTTCTGATGGTTTACTTTTACTTTTCACTAGAAACTCATTTTCTTCAAATCCTTCTCTAATCGGACGCAAAACTTCCAAGTCCTAGTCTCCTTGTGGCACCTCCTGGAAGTTCACTATCAAGGTGGTCCTTGGTGATGGAACCAATAGGGCTTTCTGGTAATCTTTTCTTTCTTTTCTAATTTTTTCTTTTTCCTTTGCTTTGCTGATGATGGGTTCTGGTGGTTCTCGTTCATTTGGTTTCTTTTGTTTTATTTTGGTTTTGCCGCACGGCATTACTGGGTTTTCCCTGTTTCCCGTCTTGGTAGAGAGGTAAAACTTCCATGCTCTAGCCTTTACGTGGTCCCCCTGTTACTTCATCATCGAGGAGCTTCTTGGTGATGGAACCAATAGGGTCTGGTAATCTTTTTCTACCCCTTTCCTAATTCTTCCTCTTTCCTTTCTTTGCTGATGATGGATTCTGGGGTCCTGGTTTTATATTTCATTTGGTTTTTTTTGTTTGTTCTTTGTTTTCTTTTGGTTGTGCCCTGGTTTCTTCTTGCCACAGCATTGCTGGGTTCTCCCTGGTTCCCATCTAAGCATGTTGTGTATGATCTTGTTGCTTACGAAGTTAAGCATAATACCTACCTACTTCTTGCCACATGGCATTGCTGGGTTCTCCCGGGTTCCCGTCTTGGCTCTAGACTTGTGTTAAATAAAGAATTGTGTAATTTTTTATCACTAGTGTTAGAAATTAAGGTTTGATAACAGGTCGCATATGGGCCACAGTGGCTGCAAGCAACTTTAAACAACACATCACCCTGTAGCCTCCTCATGGTTTTCTGGAAATTCACCATCAAGTGGCTCTTTGGTAGTAAAACCAATAGTCTCTGGTTATCTTTGATGGTGACCTTAAACAACAAACTACTATCACTACCATCTTTTCCTTTCTTAAGTGGGGGCAAAACTTCTAAGTCTTACCTCTTTGAGTGGGGGGGGGGGGCAAAACCTTTGCACCCTTCTTTTATGTGGGACCCCTGTTAGTACACAATCAAGAGGCTTTTTGGTGGTGGAACTATTAGGTTCTCTGGTAATCTTTTCTTTCTTTCCCGATACTTTCTTTTTCCTTTTCCTTGCCGATGTTGGGTACTGGGGTCCTGGTTTTTCATTTCAGTTGTTTTTTTTTGTTTTTTTTTTTTTGTTTTGTTTCATTTTGGTTTTTGCTGCGGTTTCTTCTTGCCGCACGGCATTGTTTGGTTCTCCCTGGTATCCATCTAGGCACGTCTCTTATGAGCTTAGTAGCTGCTGGCGACGTTAAGCAACATACCTACCTACTTACCATCTCGGCGCGTTCGTCCATGTGTCTAGATTGCTACGAGTGTCTAGATTGCCACTATCTTTGATTCACATCTCCATGCATACAGGTAAGTACAAGGTCCAGGTAAGTTGTAGTTTAAATGAATTTTGATAATAAA
>JAQFZU010000981.1:0-16874 GCA_034696185.1 Henia vesuviana | reverse complement strand
AATAACAGTTTACTGTTAATTTTTTTTGTTTTTTTACTATTCACTGAAAATATAGTCTAATCCCATTATAGCAAACCCTCATAATTTCATCACATCCCCCTTTTGACGATCTGGGACTGCATTTATAAAGCAACTTAAGTAATAAAATTAGTTACGAAAACTTTGAAAATAAAAATAATTTAATTTTAAGAATAATTTGCTTTATAACGGTCTTTTGGTGGTTTTTATAACTGGATTGGGCATTTAATAAACATTTGTATGTTAATTGTATGGTAACATAATTAATGAAATTGTGAAAATGAATTTTTAAGTCAATAGTTTCTTAAGTATTCTCAAATATATGTATGTATGTATCGATTAATGAATAAATATCACTAAGTTTGTATTTACCTTGATATGAGTTTAGCTTTTATTTGATTTGTCTGTAAATGTTTATTGCACATGTCCTGATAATAAACTTCCTATGAGATATTTTTTAAATTTTCATACGCTTCTTTATCGTGTTTATTTGCTGTCCTTTGGTGGCACTCACTAGTGATGTATTTGTATTACAAGTTTCATAGTTTTTAATTACTCAAACTGAAAACGTCATAATTTTCAACTTTATTAGAATTTATTTTATTCAATAAACCAGTTCAAAGATAGATGAACAAAAAAAATCATTTTCGTAACTTTTTGTTTTTTTAATTTCTCACTTCGAGTCTCAAACGGGAGCTTAAAACGCCCCCTTTGATATGTAATCGACTCATCACAAAATTTATTTTCACAAAGTTCATTAGTGTACAACATCACCTCCACACCCATAATTTCCTTAGAGAAGCTAATTTTAAACGACCGGGGGTGGCTGATTTCTCGCTTGGTGAACCGTCTGGAGATGCGCCTTGTGACCTCGATGTTTTCACGGCTGATGACGGTAAGAAAAGATTTTAAACATTTTTAAATATTTGTATAAAAATTGTATAATTAACTAACCTGACGATGTGGCTCCATTTCCATGTCGCCAATATCGGTCCCATCCCGAATCCCAAACACGGGCATCGCCTTCGCGTACACTCGACGACCTCCTTCCAATATCGAATGATTGTTCGGTTGAGCTTCTTTGTCGAGTCGACAGACACCACCGTCGATTTTGAAGCGAAGGATATCGAACGGGTGGAGATTTTTTCCTATTGGCCATTATCTTAAAAACATTAACGAATATTCATCCCCATTAATCCAATTGCCCAACGAGTCCGTCCGATAGGAAACTAACATTGATCTAATGCAAATCGGGACCCCGAGTAAATCAATCGTGTCTGGGCACCTAAATTAAAATTAAATTACTAAATTACTAGAAAAATAAAACCTACGAAAGGGTGCATCAGGACCCTGGGCCTGCCATTGAAATTCTAAGGCCGCAACAGAAAAACAAAAGCAAATTCAAATGTAAAACCTGTGCACGTTCTTTCAATGTGAATCGTCCCGTAGTTTTCCACGCAGTCTGAGCATCGTAAACTCGTTCATCGTCCGTTAAAATTCGAATTTCCGCATGATGACTACGTCTTTTCCCACTCGATGATCCTTCGGTCGAATGTGATACGTCTAATTCTTCGATAAGAACGAATTTCTTCGGCTCTTCCATACGTCGCGCCTTTACTAATGCCTATTTTAAAAGGTCATTAAAACACGTTTTTAATATAAATTGTTGAATTTTAAACTTGAGTAATGATATCTTGAGAGCTGCTCGTTACAGGCGCTCGAAGGATCGCGTAAGGGATTTCGGGAGAAACATTGTGAACACACACGAGGAATGTCGCTTCTTCTTCGTCCCATTCGTCTAATTCCGTGTTTTGTTGTTGGTGTTGCGCTTTTCTTTTCTCTTTTTGCGAAGAAACCATTATCGTACTGATCCATGCACGGCTACTTGGATCCTTTAAATTGAATTTTATTTTTATTAATTTTTTTAATTAATTTTTTTTAAATAATTTTTGTTTTTACGTTTCCAGTTTTCTTGAGGATGAATTTGCCTTCACCTTGCCATTTGGTTTGAGCTTCTAAAGGTCTTTCGTCCATTTCTAGTATTCTCTGTGCAGGTCCTCTGTCCGAATCGCGTCTCGTGTCCCATTGATATTGTACTTCTTCGATGAGTATGTAGTCGTATAAGCTACTTGCTGATTTGTTTCCTTTGGCCAGTGATTGCAAAATGACGTCACGAGTAGTGCTTTCTTGAGCCACTTTGAGAATTGTATACATTTCGTCAGGTACCACACCGTAAACGCGTAGAAAGAAAAGTCGACGTCGATGAAACTATTTAAATTTACAATAATTTAATTAGTGTTTTATTTGTTTTAAATATTCGTTTCGTACGTCTTTGTTTTCATCTTTGACATCATCTCGTCCAAATTCCTGTAATTTCTCCGTATCTTGGCCGTTGATAATTCCTTCTTCCTCGACTCTTGTGTAAATGAAAATGGTGGACAATGGCAATTGCTGATTTTGAGGTCCACGAAGTCGCAGATGCCGATAACCTAGAAAATAATTTTCATATCAATTTGTGAATTAATTTAATTCGAATCTTTTTACCTGGTCGTACACACCGCAAAGGTAAAATTCTCTGAGCCGTAATGTGATTGGTCACTGCATCGACTACAGTAAATCGAAGAAATGCCAAATCACTGAACATAACCTGCAAAAAAAAAAATAAAAATAAATATTTAGTATTAATTTTATTCAAAAAAATCATCTTACTTTAAATATAAAAGCATCATTCCATATAGGATTAAGTGCATTGCGCTGAATAACACGAGTTTTTTGTTTGCAACAATCAACAGGTATCCCCATCACTTCCATTTCCACTTGAGGACTCGCATTGTGATTATTCTGACACACGTATTGCCCCGATACGACCTTTTTAAAACAAAAATTAAATATTAAAAAAAAAAAAAAATAATCCGTATTACCG
Source organism: Henia vesuviana (assembly GCA_034696185.1). NCBI lineage: Eukaryota > Metazoa > Arthropoda > Chilopoda > Geophilomorpha > Dignathodontidae > Henia > Henia vesuviana. The sequence continues at coordinate 13,933 of JAQFZU010000981.1, read as the reverse complement.
TTAGAGAGAAATAAGTAGCGTGTAAACCATCGAATTCCTTATTCCAAGGGTTAAATCTCCTATACATGACGTGAGATCGCTCCCACATGACTGTCGGTTTCAATACATAACCGCATTGGCCGTTTTGTTCAAACATGGCCGTGTTTAGATGCAGAGCTGCGTCTTCGGTTTGGTAATTGAGAGCAACCATTTGAATACCAAAAGCCCAAAATATGACTGGGTTGAAATTTGACGAGTCGATCCTCATGCCGGCGGGGTACGTCCTCATCAGATGACGCTCGGTGTGAGTACGAAATTATTAAGAAATAAATAAAATTAATTTTATAAATTTAAAATCACATTAAAAAGGATATGCTAAGAGTGGTAATGCATGTTTTCGGCAAAGTTTTTTAGTTGTATTTTCATTGAGCGATGACACCTGATAGCAACTGGCTGTACTGGGCTGGCGACGGAGACTCGTTTGTTGGCAGGTGGTTTCGAGACGACACTCTAAACAATAAATAAAATAATAAATAAAAACATGTGATTAGAAATTCGAATTGTTTTACCTGATCCAAGCGGTGGTGTACCGGTTAAGGGCGTTGAAAGCAATGCTCGTTTAACTGCACTGGTTTTTCTCGCTTTGACTGAATTTGATGGACTCGTCAGCTCTGGACCTGATATTTGATTGATTAATAGATTATGTAAAATTATAAGAATAAAAATTTTAAAATTTTAACCCGTGAATTTGATTGCTTGAGTATAAATGATGAGATCTGATAATTCTTGAGCTATTTGACTGCTTTGTTTTTTGGCTTGTTTGGCCGAAGCAGCTCCAACTTCGTCCAGAAACCATTCAAGATCTGACTGACTTCGTGGTCGAGGACTAATCATTTTATCTCGAAGGGATTCCTCTTGGCTCGACATTGATTCGGTTCGAACTTCTGCTGACGTCGCTTTGCTCACTACACTCGCATTGTCGTCGTGATCTCGTAGTATTAAATCTTTATCTTTAATTAAAATAGTTTGTTTGTTTTTTTTTTTTAGAATTTTAAAGTAATTGAATTACCTTCGATTTCGTCTTCGTTTTCCTCTACATCATCGTCGTCGTCGTCGTCGTCGTCGTAATAATCATCGTCTTCATCCGATGTTGTACTACCATTCGATATGCTGTTTGTACGAGTTGAATGAGATTTCGATGGCTGAAATTAAAAGATTTTAATTAATTTTAAAAAATTAATTAAATAATTTTTTACTAACTTTTTGTTTTATGTTTAATACAACGCCAGGTTCAACTGTTAATTTTTTATTTTTAATGAGCACACGATTGCGTAATTGATTAGGACTGGGCAATTGAGGATTGTCACTGAAATCGCTCTCGAAAAGATATCGGGAGACCAATTTCTCACCAAAGACACTCTGAAAAAGAAAATATTTTCTATTTAAAAATTTCTATTTATAAAAGAAAAATTATAATTACGAGAAAAATATGAGCCATTCGTGCTTGTTGTTGAATTGAGCAGTGATTCTCAACTGAAAGGATTATAGGATAAGGTGATGTCACAAACGCACTCTTATTAATTGCTTCCACCACATTCTACAATTAAATAAAAATCCCATTAAAATCGACATCAAATTAACTCGTATTAAATTTGGTGACTTTGAAGGGAATTTTAGTCGTCAGAGTGTGTCCGTGATATATAAGGGGCATCCCATCATCTCCATCCCAACAGTCGAGTTCTACGCATCTGCATCCCGTAAGCAACACTTGACTATACAATTCAACCGACGATTCTCCCTTCAATTGATGTCCCGTAAGATACGTATTGTGAGAAGAAGCTATGTAATAATGGGATAAAGGATGATCCATCTAAAAGAAAATTAATTTAGTATTAATTTAGTATTGAATCAATATAACGATCGGTATTACATCATCTACAGGCGGAGCCATTTCTCTAGTGAATGCATAATTATCTTTATCCATGAGATATTGAGCAAAACCCTCAAAGGAAAGACACAGTTGACTTCGCAACATTGGATCGGGTTCGTGTCTCTTAATGAGGGCTTTGACAGCTGATTCAGTGAGTTGCTCGCCTTGGTGTGTAGAGAGGAAGTGGCGGAAGTCGTCGAGCGAGATAGTTTCACTTGCTGTCGTGTCTAGGCCGGCACAGTTTGCCACTATGCTGGCCACGGCAATCGCATCGCAGATCTTGCGCCGGTGGCTCTCCGCCGCACTCTCTGCCTTCATTCTCGTTAATAATCCTAAAATTTTAATTTTCTATTATTAAATATTGATCGAATAAAATGGAAATACCGTGATGAGGATGTTTGGTGTCACCGTTCTCGGGACTATTATTAGTCGTAAAATGGCCCTCTTTGGTCGATTCTTTCGATGATTTCGGTTGAGTAGCCATTTGTTCGAATAAATCTTTTAAATCTTTGCGTGTCCTCAAACTGAAGGCGCGAAATAAATCAAGAAAATCGATGAAATCCAATTGCGTGGCGTGTGTGATCGATAATGCACGAATGCCGTACGTATCTCCACTCATTGAAACGCCACTTGGTTTACGATCCTTTTCTCTATAAAAAAAACCAATAATAATAAATTTAATAATTTTATTGATAAGTCAAAATACTTAGGCGCATCTTTGTCGATGCTGTCGATAGATGCTGCCAATTGTACGTTGAGTTTCGAGTCTTCTTGACTACAGCGAGTGCTTGTTGGAGTGATTAAAGTTTTTGGGGATTCGGGTTCGTCACCTGGGACTGGTAATTTAAATAAAACTTCCTGCAAAAAAAAAAATTTTTTTTTTAAACAAAAATTTAAATTTAATTTTCCCCATTTTTTACTTTTCCACCCGAAGGAAATGCAGGTTGTAACTTCTTCTTACGAAATTTGGTTGTGTTCATCCCTAGACTGGAAGCCCTTTTGAAGCTCGACATGGCCGCAGCGTCCGGGGAAGCAGCCACACTACCTCCCGTACTTATTGGCCACTTGCGACCACCGAACACCTAAAAATAGCAAATCAAAATTTATATTCTCCAACCCATAATTTTGTCTAACCTTAATAGCTTCTGCAGGCGTGGGACCAGAACATGCGCCATCTTCGTAATACAACTGTAAATACTGTTCGCGTAACCACTGCAATCTCTGATCGCTAAGCCGCTGCTGACATTTAAGCGAACGAACTACTTCCAGTAATCCGTTATACCATAACGAGGCAACGTGCATGGGTGCGATGAAATCCAGAACTCTATTATCAGATAAATTAGTCCCGAAAATCAACGAACAAATTCCTTCGGGTAAAACTACGCCTTCGATGCCCATTCGACGTAACCCAGGGACCGCATCCACTTCGCTTCGACCGCGAATTACTTCTTTGACGTAAGTTAACTCTAAATAACCTTCTTCCAAACCCAATGACGCCACATCGCCACTGGTGTACCTCAATATAATGCCCGGAGAGACCCCTTGATCACTGTCGGCGCTCGTAAAAAAATCCGTTTGAGCTGCCGAACGAAGACATCCCCAATTGGATCGTGTCCAAGTTATCATTGAACAACTACGTTCTAATCTGAGAAAGACGAGACTCAAACGTGAACTATCACTTTCCCAATGAATGACTGTTGATCCGTGATGCAGTAGTTGAAGCATGTGTAAATCAGGATGATGTCCTAATGGTATAAAACTCACTCCGTGATCGCTTCCAATGGGTTGTATCGGGTGATATAAATCGGGATCGACTTCGTATTCGGCATCGCCGTCGCCGTGGACTGGTAAATCATATACCGAACTATGACATTTTTAAAATATTAATTAAAATAATAAATAGATTTATTGATTATATCTTACTTGCACGGCTCTTTCGCTTTCTTTAAGTCTTCTAAATGCTCGTAATGGTCGTGGAATGTTTGGATACGTTGAAGGACTTTGATAATCGCATCTAATTTGCCAACATTTATTAATCCCCCGGCACCGATACGTGTCATAAAATGATCTTCGCCGTGAAAATCCGATATAAACTTGATTTAAAATAAATAAAAAAATTAATAAATTTTGGATTTTTTTAATTTTGATTTATCAACCTCGAGTTGTTGTTCATCGGTTGGTGGTAAGACTATTATACTCGGAGTTCCCGATAGGATCCCTTGAAGTTGGCGAAGAAAATGTCCGAAAAAGGGAACGACTTTGCAATGAGGAATTGCAAGTGCTCGTTCCAAGGCTGCATCGTAGGATTCGGGAGAGTCGGGGTTTAAAAGAATATTGCTGAGAAGATCCATGACTGGTAACGTTTCTTCTTTTTCTTGTACCAATAACCAAAACGGCTTTAGTTTCTCGGATTTGAGACCGGCCAAAAACTCGGTCGCGCCATTGAAATTTCCTTGATTCCAACAGGACATTGTGACTCGTAAAATACATGACACGACCGCTTTTCGGTCTTCGTGGGTCGGTTGCGATATTATCGTGTGGGTAACCCAAGAACTAACCTTTAAATAAAAATTTAATTAAATTTAAAAAAAAAAATTTAATTAATGAAAACTCACTTCGTTGAATCGTTTAACTAAGACATGAAGGACATTTCGACCGGTGACACCACTGAGATCGTGCGTCACGTGCCTCACATAAGCCACTGGTCTCACTTGATAAAATAAATTATATTCAGTTTCGGTAAGCTGCAAAGCGATGTCTTCGGGAAAATTAAGTAATTTGTGAAAGGCTTCGAGTTCTTCCGCATGCACAGCACTTCTGCCTGGAAACGGGGGCGGTAGAAGTCGGGGTTTGCTCACTTGATTAGGGGCTAAAAATTATAATTTGATTATAAAATATATGAAAAGAATGAAAAATTTTTACATTTAGTTTGAAAACTATTCTCTTCTAGAAATTTGTTATCGATTTCTTGCATAATTTCCCACAAGTCGCTGCTAATGCTTTTTAGAATGGATAATGATGGAGTCACAAAAGACCACTTGGTGCCTCGAAATTCGAGTGCTAACCGGTCGTGTGATCTACCACCACCTGCTCGCCATTGCTGCAGTTCACTTGTTGGTTGACTTCGTGCAAGAAGACGAGTTTTGTTATCTAAAAGTACCACTTTCTCTAATCCTATTCCAAGAAGTCGAGTCGCCTTTAAACATTTAGAAATTATTTTAATTTTAAAAATTTTTAAATTTTCATTTAACTTAAAATTCACCTTCTTTTTTGTTCTTCCCCTCAGTAGTTCCTTAACTTGATACATTTGACATCCAAATGCTGGAAGTCTATGACATGTTTGTACATACAATTTCTTCAGTTGAGTTTCGCTTTCATAAACGGACGTATGAAACAATTTCCTTTTTTGCTCCTTAAAAAAAATTAATTTGATTAAAATTTTTTAAAAATTTTAAAATTTTACTTACTTTGACTAATTTCATTATATTTTTGGAAGAATGATATGCCGGTGGTATACAAGCTTCGATATGTAAGCTCCAAGAAGTGGGATCTTTGGTCTTTTGCATGCATTGCCTTAGAAAACCTCGTCGCCAAGGAAAAGGAACCGAAGCGACCGCACTTAAACCGCTTTTCGTGCACGACCCGCCTCTTGAAACCACTGGTGTTGGACTCGTGATATCGTGCGCCATTAAAGCCACTTCGTGCGTTGCCTCCTAATTACATGTAAAGTCGATTTCATTCAAATTGATTTACGAGTTTTAATTAGTAACTTCACCTTGACGTCTTCTAAATGGCAATGACTGTTAGGGCCGGGAGATTTCCTTGAAAATTGATCGACTTGACATGATTCTTCGATCCGTAACTGTATCCCTGCCAACACGATTGCTTCGTCCTTAGCGCAAGGCAATTTACCAGAAACAACAAGCTTCTGCAACTACAAACAATAATTCTTTTTAAGTGGCAAGTCTCGTCAAAGAGAATGAATGAAAGTCTTTCATAATAATTTATCTTTACATTATCCCTTCTTTTGTAAATGGGATTTTCCAAGCTGAAATTCCAAAAGAATTTTTTATTTTAAATTATAATTAATATTTCTTACCTGATAATACTGATCATCTATTGTTTCTGGGCTATTCTCATTATTATTATTTGATATGTCTTCTGCACGTTCCTATTAGAAAATAATAATTAATTAAATTTTCAAAAAAATATTTTTAATTGGCAGTTTTTATCTTAAATTTTCAAAACATAAACAAACAAACTGTTTTGATTGAAAATGCTCATTAATTACCATAAAACAAAGTCTTTTTTGAATTTATAGACTTAATTAAAATTTAAAACTCACTCCAGCATCTACTAAATGTCTCATTTTCTGCGTCCATTCTTCGTAAGTATCACCCAACGTTTCAATCCTATCCATAAACTCACGCAAATCTCTTCGTACGGATGGAAAGGATTCAAGATCGTAACGACAGGTAAGTGCCCACATCTACAAAATAAATTTTTACAATTTTTGAAAAACAATGAAATAAATAAATGAAATTTACGTGAAAGACTCTTAGTACAGCCGTATGAACTTTCGGTACTTGCGACGCATCAACGGACAATTGTGGAGTAAGTGGTGGTGGAATGACTGCATCAGTACCCCAAGGTGTTGTCGACTCCATTCGATGAAAACTGGCCGAATGAGGCGGAGGTGGGGTCATGCATAAAGAACCTTCGAAAGTCACTTTAGGTACCGAACGAGATCGAGGTCGATTAAATCGCGGATCTCTATCATCTGGCGCTGGTTCGAAACGAGGTAGGTTTTGCAACTGACGCTGGAAGCTCATAATATCTTCTTCGATACTTAATTCGGAAGCCGATTTGGTCGGACCGATCGATGCTGTCGATTTCGACTTTTTTCGACGCAAACTCGCGAACCGAGATGGCCTCTTCGATACCAGATTTGGTGAAGGAGAGGCCTCTATCATCACTTGTTTCGGCTCTTCCTCTTCCTCCGTCTTCTTCTCCCCTTCGTCGATGATTACACGAAGTTCACCTTTTGTCGATTTAACCGAACTCGAGCGAAACACTCGAGATCCTTGCGGTGAGATCGACGGCATGTCCAATAAAGTCAAATTCAACTTACTACTCGCGGGACGTTGAACTTCCATGAGTTCTTCGACGTCTACGGAACTGGCGCGTGATACGGACGTGGCCGAACCACGTGGTCCACGGCGATAAGGCCTGGCGCCCAAGAAACAGTGGACCAATAAACGTAATATGATGACCGGATGGACTCCGGCAGGCAGTGTTGATAGGAAGACATTAAGAAATGTGAAAAAATTTACATCAGCTGAACTCTCTTCGATCGATTTAAAACTCAAATCCTTTAAATAAACGAAATAATTAAAAAAAAATCAATGAAAAACTTACGAAATCGATTTACCTCAGCTTCTTTGAGAATTTTAGCAACTGCACCTTCGATCGATACGGCTACAATTTTTCCATCTTTTTTCACTGTTTTTGATGCAACTGATGTACCTAATATGTAAGCGTCTTCACTTCCATCACCTAAATTTCCAGGACAAACCTCTGGATCCTCTGTAAAAACCAAATAAATATAAATTAGGTGTTCAATGGGGTTTCAATGGTTTCCTCTACCTAATAAATCGAATAAATAAATCCTTCCAGCTACTCTGTTATGAAGTCCCATGTAAACCAGAGTTCTCGTCGCATGATGCTTAACGAATCGTGCATATTTTGTGCTGTGATTGGTGTAATACCATTCGTCCGAAGGCAAAATCAACTGTGTCAAGGCATCAGGTACATCCAATGCTATTAGAGCTGAATGGTGGCGTGGATCAAAGGCCAATGTGGCAACCACTTGTAACACCAGGCATAGAAGTTGCTAAAAAAATCAAATAATAATTAGAATTTATTAAAAATTTAATTTTAACTTACAGGGTCATGAGTGGAGTCAAGAGTTGCTACTAATATCCGTAATTGTGCCTCTGTACTCATTTCTGTTTGCACCGTAGTATTTTGCGACATGAATAAAAGTATTCGAGCACTTAAGATCTGTAGACAATGGTAACTGCAATGGCGCCATCTGAAAAAAGGAAAAAACAATTTGAGTGTTCGTTGATGGGAGTTGATTAGTTGAAAAGCAAACCTATGTATAGGAGTGCACTGCTGTTTGGTGCCGACTACTCTCTTGTGCAATGTAATGGCATTGTGCAGAATGTTGAGTACAATCCCCGGATGAACTCGTGACAAAATACCTAAAGGTAAAGTTGTTTGTTTCATATCTTTTGCTCGTGCCAATCGTTAAAATACACAAATTTCTATCCAATTTTAAAAACTCAATTGGTTCTATAGAAATATCAACATTTTGAATATAACATAAATAAATATTGCATATTTGAATACTCAACTTGAAAATAATTAAAATAAAATTCCAAAAGAAACAATAGTAAACAAAATGTCCAACCCTTTGAACCATCATTCACTTTAACCAAAATATTTAAAAAAAAAAAAAATCGATCCCAAAAGAAAACAAACATTAAAGTATGAATAAACTACCAATGAGCGATGTTTCCTGAGGCTGAGAGGTCCCGTGTTCCACAGGAATAAATTCTTCAGGACCTCTTTCGCAAGAAGTTTGTTTCCTCAAGGGCAAAAGCCGGCGAGTAGAGACGTTGGGCGGCGGTCTCGCAGTCGATGGCTCACTCGATATCCCTCCTTCGCTGTGACAGGCAGGTAAAAGCGTCGGATGCAACATCACAGTTGAATGGATCACTCCTCGTATTATACTCGTATCGATAATTTTATTTATGACCAAAAGAGCCGTGTACTGTAACGCTTGTCCACCTTGGATCAATGCTAGTGCCAAGCACAACAACGTGCATAATCCATGCGCTATACTCATTCCAACGTGAGTTTCTTCAGACACAATAGTCTATATAAAGAGATTATAAATAAATCAATACTGGGAAAAAAATGGATCGAAAATAATAAATATTTAATACGTGTAACAGTTGATTGAGGATTTTGGCCACATTTCGATATATAGAAGCTCTAGCGAGCTGTCCAAGCATCTCTATGAGTCCGGAGCAATGGTTAAAAAGTTCCATCATCATAAAATCAACGCATTCGGTGTTAGATGCCATCTTGACGAGCGTTTGCAGATGTTTTTCAACATCGACTAACTCCAACTGATCGCCATCTATTTGTAGAAAATACATTAGCGAAAAGAAATGGAGAAAGTGTTAAAATGTAAATGTTTACTAATTTGCTGTGAGATGAAGAGGAAAAAATAATAAATATAATAACAAGTGGGTAAAATGGCAGCGATGTAAACATATACTCGGTTAAAGGATGATAATAAAAATCTTATTTACGGTCAGTACTCACCTCCAACTTGACTTTTATTCACTCTGCTTCGCGCCCGTGGAAATAAGGAAGTAAATCTTTCGGGACTGGGATCCTGAAATAGAAAAATAATACAATTTTGAATTAAATATTATTTTTTCAATTATTTTTAAATAATAAATAAATAATTTTAATTATTTTATCAATCAACTCTTAACATAAATATCCAATTGTTTTCATTTTACAAGTCATTTTGTAAACACGCGCTTTGGGTCTTGTTTGTTGGCATTTATCTTCATCTTTATTGATTTTTAACCAGTTTCCATCATCCCAAAAGCTTCGATATTGAACATTTCTCGAGAGATTTTTACGTAATATTTAATATTTATTAGAGAAATTCATTATAAAAAATTATCTTTTTCATCTAAAAGTTGATTTTTTTTAAAAATGATTTTTAATTTCATTAAATTTAGATTAAGCGTTTTTCAGCAATCAACTTTAAAGCTATAAACATTAAGCACAACGATTTAATTAAGATGATTAACTATACATAAACCTCGAATAATTCCAGGAATGACACGACAGTTGCTACCGGCTAAATTTTCATTAAAATTAATTTTAATTTATATATAAAATTACCTTATACGTTTCGTAAGTGCCTTCGTCCGTTGAATTCCTCAAAGAACGACTTCTCGCACTCGCACTGTGTGTTACACTCGCAATACTTTCGTCTTCGTGGCTCTTTTGTCTCGCTGTTCGTGGCTCCGGATGGAGTCGACGAAACAGACCTCGTCCATTCACGTAGTTTTGATTACTGTTATTGTTTTTATGTATCGGAACTAAAGTCGTAAAAATATCGACCATAATCGCTTCCTGCGCTTTGCTTAAATCGCTCAACAATTGGGCCGGGAAAACTCCATTTTTATTCCTCGTCGAAATTTTGGCACCGTTTTCGATCAGCGGTAAAATACACTCCCAACACACTTTTTCCTGACAAGCTGCGATATGTAAGGGCGTACAACCGTATTTATCTTGAAAATTAGCATTAGCACCGTAATTCAACAGTATCTGTACCATTTCTGGGCACCTACAAGCGACCGCTAAATACAACGAAGGAAGTGCATAAAGCGATTCGCGGTTGTAGACATCGCTGTACGTGAGTGAATTCCCCGTCGAATCGATGCTAACGGTCGCTAATTGCGTCGACAAATCGTCCCTGGCGCTTACACTCGGTTGCAACGGCGATGGAGTCGATCTCGATGGCGGTCCGTCGTCGGAAAATACACTCGCCCGTCGATTCGATAGGTTGAGTCGGTCGTTATCGGACGGAGGCGCTACCCCACCTTCGTTCGGTTCGACTCCGTATCGCAGTAGGAGTCGGGCGACGTCCAGAGCTCGATGTTCGACGGCCACGTGCAAAGCGTTGAGGAATATGACGGGAGTGTCCTGTTCGCCGCTCGATGCGCTCTCTTGACGATGGAATCGGTCGAGGAGAGTTTGGCTCTTCCGTAAGAGAATTTCGACCTCTTGACTCAGACAAGCACTCGTTATCGAATCGCCACTCCATTTGTCCATCACACTTCCGTGTAAGTTAACGACGAATCGTCCGTGATGTAAATCCAACATGCGCTTGACCGATGCCACATCGTTGTGACGTATCGCCCGTTCCAAACTCTCGGCTTCGGCCGATAAATCGGTGAGCGATGAGGCACGACTGCAATTGAATTTCATTTTTTTTTAATTACCTTTTCACGACTTTTAACACGTCGTTAAAAATGATTTCGTAACAAAAGAATAACAATTTGAATATTTACTAATAATTTTTCTTTATATTTGTCAAACCTGTATTGAAATGTTGGCGATTGAATCGAATAAGTAGACGCACTCGTGACCATTCCCGACGATTGAGAAGCTCCTGGAAGTACGAGACTTGGACGATGAGGGCAAATTGCCGGAACCGATCGCACATTTTCAACCTATTTAATATGGTAATTTTAATTATTATTTAAAACACGAAAAACAAAATTTTGTAAACGACTTACTTTACTCGTTGTTGACGATCCGACGGGTGCGGCCACATTGCCCAAATCATTTTGCAATCCGAAAGGGTAAACGTCCTCATGTTTCGGTTTTGATGTTTGTGGTGGTGGTGGTGGGGACGTGTGCTTCATGGCCCCAATGGGGCAGCGGAGGTCGCGCAACAGGAAGAATCTGTCTCCGAAATAATCGATACTTAGCTCGGGAGAGAGTCAGACCTATAGAGACAGCAGCTTCCCTTCCTCACCTGTGGTGGACTCGACTGAACGTTTAATTAACCAAAACTCACATTGTATATGATGGAAAACTGTTTAAAATGAAAAATGGAAATTTAAAAAAAAAATTTGATTATCTAATTAAGTAATCGGTAAACCGCAACGTTGATATTATACACGATAATAGCAGGCAGATAAGCCACCTGGTGAATAAACCACACGAACTGTTTTTAAAAATAATTACTCGTTTTATACTGATGAGTTTTTATCGAAAATGGTGTTTTGAAAAGGTTTATGATTTTTTTTTTTTTTTTGGGAGTTGAAATGTGAAAATTGTGGATTTTCTCGGAAGATGAAAATGCGGTGTGTGATGCTACCTTCGAGTACGCCATGCAGGGAAGTGGCTATAGGGGGTTGCTATTAAAGTGAAAATCATTCGGATTGCATTTTTGTAAATGGTGATTGTTGGTTTTGGATCGGGGTCGATTATGTTTTAAGGGAGTGGAATGTGTTTGGGAATAAAGGGTGAAATTATTGTGGTTGTTGTTTTCTTTTTTTTTTATCTTTTTGTCATACCTGGAGCTCTAGCAACCTCGCCTGACGTCAAAACTACCATTGCTCGTGAACTGGCGTCATGTTCCCACAAGTCTCTGCGATTGAATAACGAAAAGGAGTCGTTTGTAAGTTTGATTTTCGATAGTAGATGGTGCATAAGTCGATGGTTAAGTTTATGTTGGTTTAGAAATTAGTCGAGGGATGGCGCTATTAAATTGTGGAATTTGTTTTTATAATTTGTTTATTTTTCTGAAAATTATGCAGAAATAAATAATTTATCAACTGAAACAAAGCATAAAAATAATTCTCATTTTATTGTTATTATGGTCATAAATTTTTATATTTTATTCACAAAGTTTAAATTAGTAAAATTAAGATTATGATTAAGATTATATTAATTCAAAACATTAGAATTAAAAAAAAATTAATATTTTAATGACAAACGATTTTCTATATTTTTCAAACGAGTCATATCTGAGATAAAGTTTTAGAATAAACATTGTAATCGTCTTTACACACCCATTTCTGTCAACAAAGATAATTTTTATAAATTTTTCATACAATTTACGATGAACAACAGGATGTTTTTGTACAAATTTTAATACATGACAAAAGGGAATTTTATTTTCCCGATATTTATTCAAATTTCCAATATAAAGTTTAATTATATTTCCCTATAACATCCTTACTAAACACCTAAATATAACTCATTACTCAACTCTTTAACAACTTTTCCTCCGATAAACTATCTGATAAACTATCTTCGAACATCGGGTTTTCCATATTCCCGACTGCCAATCGTAAAAGCGAACGACGTATAAATTTCCAGATTTAACCATAGTTACATTTACAGGTAATGTTAAACGGCGATCTACGACTACGACTCATAAAACATTAATCAACAAGAATTTAATACTTCCAGCAATTTCTTTTACATTTGCCAAGTTTTTAACCCGATCACTTGTAATCATGGCGGCATCATCACTGAGGAAGAAATTTCAAGGAAGTTTATTAGGGTGTTTAATCGGAGACTGCTTAGGCGAACCTTTCGAATCGGCAGAAATGCCTGTTGCCTTGAGTAGCAAACGTGTGGCCAACTTTTTTGAATCTATACGAAATGGTGAAAAAAGCGATGGTAAATTTGATGATAATTTTAAAAAAATCTTTATTTCACTTAAATAAATTTATTTTTTGTAAATGCAGGATCATTGGAATACACAGACGACACGGCTATGACCAAAGTCTTAGCTAAAATTTTAATCCAACACAAACAAATTAATCAAACGGATTTAGCGAAAAGGTATAAAATAAAAATTTTAAAATATCCAAAAACTAAAAGAATTTTTTTTTTTAAATTTTAGTTTAACTGATTTATACCACGCAGAACCAGGCCGAGGTTATGGGGTTCACGTTGGTCAAGTATTCCACACATTGAATCGTTCGGGTTTGGATGGCGACGTATTGAAACCAGCGAGAGATCAATTCCAAGGGACGGGTTCCTACGGCAACGGTGCAGCGATGCGCGCAACTCCAATAGGACTTTTTTTTCACAAAGATTTAGACGTGTTGATTGAGGTGAGGTAACATTTACCCCTTTAATCTTCGTTTTCACCAGACTTGTTTACGCAGGCTGCTCGTGATTCTGCACTAGTGACGCATGCGCATTGCAATGGCTACAAGGGAGCGATTTTGCAGGCGATGGCCGTTCGCCAAGCTCTGTTGACCGATACGTCCGATCCTATTAAGCCGCTCGACTTCGTTCGAGAGTTGCGCGAGCAAATGGAAAAAGTGGAAAAGTAGGATAAAGTTGGTGGAGTTATTGGACAATAAAATATGATAGTTATAAATTTTTATTTTATTT
>JAQFZU010000980.1:0-16889 GCA_034696185.1 Henia vesuviana | reverse complement strand
TATTTGGCACGCGCCAGACACACGCCAAATTAGGGGGTTGCCATGGAAACTCCCCACTTTTACCTTGTAACCTTGGAAACGAGAAAGAGTCGTTAATTAACCTCCTTAACAGGTAAACATTAATAGTTAACCATCAGTTTGAGGTTAAAAATAGAATATTTTGAAGATAGTTTAGACCCTATGTTTTGATTGGTCAACGTGAGCAACTCGGATTCAGGTAAAAATACGAATAATTTCACTATTATTATTATTATTATTTAATATGTCAATGTTATTTATTATTTCATTGTTATTGAATAATCTCGTGTCAATATTAATTGATTTTCTAATATCGATTTTGTTAAGTCGAATTACTGACTAACGCACTTTTGTCATTGTTTTGTATAATAATTAGAAATACCGACTTTATATTTGTTTCAATATTTAAAAGTGCTTACTTACAGTGTAATACGATTTTCCAATGCTTAACATTAATTGTTTTATGTGACTGATTAGGCAGCGCAACAGTTTTGTATTATTCCATGTAATTCATTTTTACGATGTTAACGATAGATGGCGTAACAAAATATAATTAGTGTTATTTCGCCATTTACTATCTAACAGGTTATTTTTAGATATAAATTGATCGTTTTTGTGTTTAAATTTGTTCAACTCGAATTTATACATCTCGAACTGCATCATGAACATCCCTGGACACTCAAAATGTAAATATTGTCGATTATAAACTGAAATATCGCATATAAACTCAACAAGTTGAGTGGCGATTCCGAAAAACATTTTCAAGTGCCCCAAAAAACGTTATTGTGATCGTGCATCAAGGCCAAGGTCAAGAAACACACGGAAAAATTTAATGACAATACAATTTGCCATACGACACAACAAACTCAACATAGTTTAAGGGTTCAAAAATACTAAAATTTAAAATCTTATGAAAAAATTGTTTTTAAAAATCAAGAAATAACTAAACGTTTTTAAGATCATAGTTGGATCACACTTTAGATCTTGATTTTAAACTTGCCACTCTCTGACGTCATACTGCGACACAAATGACACAATGAATTTGAATGAAAATAAGTTTTTATTAGCTAATTTATATTAGTTTACATTAAATTAATATAATTTATTATTTCACGCAGAAACTCCATCGAGGGTTTTATCGTTGTAAACGTTTTTCAAATGGTCGGGCAAAGCTAATTTCTTGTTCGTGTCGATCGTCGAAGCGACATTTTCGTCCGATTTCGATTTAACAGACTTTATTTTATGCTCCAATTTCATGTGATTGATTGGCGGCAACCCCAAAAAAGCTCTGAAAAAATAAAAATTTTAAAATTAATTTTTAAATGGATTTGAAATTCACCTTAAAATATTTTCGATGCACGATCTTTGCTTATAAAAAGCATTAATGACCGGAGTCCCACGAGGAACCAACGGCGATTTAAATAAATAACTCAAAATGGACAAAATCGAATGCATTTGACGAAATTCTTCGTCGTCTTCGTATTGAATACTAAAAAAATAAAAATAAAAAATTTAAAAAAATTCAAATTTTAAAAAATTCAAATTTTACCGAACGCGTTGAAAAAGTTCGGTTAAAATAACCAAATCCAAAATAATCGGTGCAGCCAACAAGGAATCTTCGCAAGTATTATGAATGACGATAGTATTTTGACCGCCGAAAAGAATTTCCGACGAATATTCGTCCATCGCTCGTTTACTGTCGCCCACGTGTGGAACGTATTTAATAACGACCTTTTTAAAAAATAATTAAATAAATAATTTTATATAAAAATTATAATTAATACGCAATGGTCCGGTTTTTCGTTTTTCTCGTAAAGAATACGATTCGACGCGACCATGTCGTCGACGACGTTAGTTTTCGACATTTCTTTAGCTCGAAATTGTTGAGGAGCGCTCAAATTGAGTCCGTCGTTGTTGCCCAAATGATTGTAACTGACGATCGATTTCGGTTTAACACCGGCGCTGATGAGAAAATCCACTAAAACCGATTTGATTTTCGTTTGTCCCGACTTGAAATCGTCGCCGCCGATAAAAATCCCTTTTTCTTCCGCCAATTCGACCACTCCCGGTACAAATGTGTTTTGTGGCGATCCGTTTAAATATGCGCACTAAAAAAGAAAATTAAAATTAAAATTAAATTAAAAAATTAATGAAAAATTGATTTTTACTCCTTCCAAAATACTCGCGACGGCGAATAAAGTGGACGGGGAGATCTCCGAATGTCCTTTTTGAATGGATTTTAATAAATTATCGCTGGTGTCGTTGATCCCTTTGACGATTTCGACGAATCGTTCGGTGTTGGCCGTCCAAATTATTATTATTTTATCCAATTTATTTTTTTGTTGGAAATCTCGAATATCTAAACGTATTTTTTCCATTTGTTCGTATTTCGTGCCCGAAACGACGTGATTCGCTCTCGTTTTTTGATTCGCTGCTACGAAATCTTCGTTAAAAATCGACGGTCGAGGAATTAATTTTTCCATTTCTTCTTTTAGTTTTTCTTGGAGATTAAAATCTAAAACTTTCGCTCGTTTCATGGCTTTGGATAAATTTAAGGACGAAATATCCCATCCGTCGATTACGATGTCGTTCGGATTAACCATTGGGAGTAAATCTCGCATTGGGACGTAAATGTCGTCTCCGTTCGGTGACGAACCCAATAAAACTGTCGACGATTGCACCAATGAACCGAAATAATTGCATTTCTGTAAAATTTTAATTTTATTATTTTGAAAAATTAAAAAATATTTTTTTTTACGCCAATTCCGTCTTTTGTTTCCCACGAAATATTTAATTTATTCGCTAAAATTGCTGCCGTGACCGTCGTTCCGTTGTTTCCACCCCAACCGACCAACATTAAACCGATTTTAGGGATTTTGCGTTCCAATAGGAAATTAACGTGCGTTTCACGTGGAGTCACCTAAAATTTAAAAAAAAAATTTTTTTAATAATTTCTAAATTTAAAAAATTTTTTTAAAATAATTTTTACTTTGTAAACGTTTGGTTCTGGTTGTTCGACTAATGTCGTTTCGTATTTGTATTTGGATTTAATAAATTCTTCGCTGCAGTCGTAATTCGGACTCGTCACTCGTATCGACGTCATCGTTCAAACGAATGGTTTATTTGCTATTAAAATTTGAAACGATTAATTATATGATTTCAACATGATTTCAATATGTTTTTACCGGCTTTTAAGGATCTTTTCATTCGAAGTTTCAGCGAAGGACAAATCGCCGGTTTGTTCGATCGGTCGCGACCAATGATTTTTGGATCGCTCGAATATGAAAATGCGAAATAGTTTTATATTGAATAATGAAACAATTTAAAGTGAATAAGTGTTTTAAAATAGTATTTTTGGTGAAAATTTTATTTTACATTTTTTAAAAATTTAAAAAATTTTATAAAACGACACTAGCGCCACTCCATATCGAATCTGTTGGAAAGTCAAGACGTCACGAGCGTAGCCAGTAGTGCAGTATGGGTGAAAATGGATGCGTATCGTAGCCGTTTTCTACCCTCGCAAAAATGTCACGTAAAATGGCATGATTCTCTCATAAATCGTGAGGCCGATCGGCCGATAATAGGCGCGAATATCGCCACCACCAACCAAACAATCTGCTAAACAATGAATATAATGCGAAAATTGTTGGTGGGGCCATCGTCGTCGCCTCGACCACAAATCGCGGTGGCGAATCAACAGCAAAATGCACAACACACGGCTCTCGGGTTAATGCATTTGAAGAAGTTATTCTCAGAATATTCTCATCCTCAAGTGCCCTTTTCCCAAAAGGAGCAAGAAGATCATTTATACAACATGTTGCCTCTTTTTTGCAGAGTAAAAAACAAAAAAATTTTTAAATTATTTTTATTTTATTAATTTTAACGTTTTTTTTAGGTTTTTGCGAGTTGCCCGGCCAAAGATATTTCTGACAAATTTGGCGATATTTTAGCATTTTGTCAACAAGTGGCCAAATTAATGGTATCTGAAATCAGAAGAAGAGCATCGAATCAAAGTACAGGTAATTAAAATGGAATTAAAATCGATTTTATTTAAGATTTTTATTTAAATTTACAGAAGCGGCGAGTTTAGCCATCGTTAAATTTCTGGAAATCGAAAGTACCGAAGAAAGTAGCAACGGTTGGATGCTGTTGTCTACGATTAATTTATTGGCGAGTGGAGACGAGACTTTAATTCAAGTAAAAATAATTAAATTTTAGAGTTTTTTTTTTAATATTTTTGTTTTTTTAAAGGTTTTAACAGCAGCGTCGTTGCCATCGACTTTGGTCAAATGTTTGTATTTATTTTTCGATTTGCCTAAATTGGATGAAAATCAAGTGCAGCAAAGCGAATTCACTGCCGAAGAAAGGAGAATTTTATTACAAAAAATCTTCGTACAAGTAAAATAAATATTTTTTTATTAAATTTTTATTTAATTTTTATTTAATTTTTTAAGGTTTTGATTCGTCTCACGTCGCACTCGGCCGCATCCGAAGAATTGGCGAGAAAAGACGATTTGACGCTTTTGTTTAGTGCCATAACGAGTTGGTGTCCTCGACACAACCTCGCTTGGCGTAAAAGTGCCGCCGAAGTGTTGACGACACTTTCGAGGCACGGATTGGGTCCTTCGGTCCTCACTTACATTCATCGTATATATTATTAAGAAGATTTAATTTTTTTGTTTTAAATTTTTGTTTTAAATTTTTTTAGATAAAGGATGCGTCGCTTTGTGCGTGGATAACATGCAAAGGGTGCAGGAATTATCGCCGTTGGAGATCGTCGAGATGTTCGTCACCATTTTCTGTTTTCTCAAAGACTCGGCCGAAGTTAGTCAGACTTTGTTGGACGATTTTCGCTCGTGTCAGGGATACGTTTTTGTCACTGAGTTTCTATTGAGATTGGAACAGGATAAAACCGACGAAGCCAAAGAAGCGCTGAGGAATTTGGTTTTTCTCGTCGCTTCGTTGACCACTTCGGGATTCGTCGAGTTGAAACCGAGTCAAGCGAGCACGACCGGTTCGCTTTTTCAAATTCCCGGCTTTCAGTTACCTCATCCGAGCGGTCGAGGTATCGAATTGAATTTTTTTTTAAAAATTATTTTTAATAATTTTTAATAATTTATTTTTTAAGGGACGAGCGTGCGAAACGTGCAAGCGTTTCAAGTGTTGCAAGCGATTTTTCTCAAATGTACGACGTCGTATCTGAGCAACGTCGTTTTGGACGTTATAAATGGCATTTATAATTCCGAAGATGCTAATTATTTTATACTCGAACCTCAATACGCTTTATCGCAATTGGCCGAGAAAATTCATCAAAAATCACCCGATGTTCAAGTAAATTATTAGAAAATTTATTGAAAAATTTGTTTAATACTTTGAATTTTCAGGCGAAATTTTTCGGTTTGCTCGAATTTATCGTTTTTCATTTAAAATTTATTCCGTGTAAAGAATTCATCAGTCTGAGTCTTTTACTCAAAGCCGAAAGTTCGTTGCAATTTAGCATTTTATGTATGCAAACATTACTCAAATTCGTCAAACACAATTCGATTTTCAAAGACGTTTACCGCGAAGTCGGTTTGCTAGAAGTGATGGTCACGTGTTTGCATCGATACGCGGCTCTGCTGAAAGAATCTCAAAACGATTCCGAGTTGAAAAACGCCGAATCGTGCGCTCTCGGATCTCTGGTCATGGATGCACTCGCGGTAATTCTCGGTGGTAATTCCAGTAACGCGGGTAAATTGAAATGGAAATTTAATTTTTTTGAATTTTTATTTATTTTTTTAAATTTATTTTAGACGTTTTCCGCGAATGCGGCGGTGCCCGATGCGCCCACAACATGGTCCCGTACGTCGAATGTCGTCAACGAGCTTTAAATATCGTTCAGCAATTGGTTTTGTGCAACGGAGGCGACGACGACATGGGAACTCTGTTGGCGATGATGCACACCGCACCCGTCGCAGCACTCGAACTCAAATCTCACATATTAAAGGCTTTACTCGTGGTTTTACGCGAAAGTCATCGAACTCGAACTGTTTTTCGTAAAGTCGGTGGATTCGTTTACGTCATGTCCGTGTTGGTTTCTATGGAAGGATGTTTGTCGACACCTCCGAAACAACCTTGGGACACGAGTAATTTATTTTTTAATTATTTGGAATTTAAAATATTAATTTTGATTGATTTTTCAAGTCGATGAAAGTGAAATTGTCAGTTTACTTCGTACCGTTTTGACCACTTTGACCATCGCGATGCGATTCGAACCTGCGAATGCGAAATTCTTTGCTCAAGAGGTTAAAATTAAATTTTAAAAAATTAAAAAATTAAAAGAATTTTAATTTTTTAGATAAGTTACACCAGTTTCTCCGACAGCATTCGATTGCTCGGCTGTTTCTCGCAAACCACCGAACTGCGCGTCGTCACCGATTTCGTTCCGATCCACGACGAGATTTTCCATCGCGTTTTCACCGGCAACAAAAAAGACAAAAACGCGATCCCGCGACAATTGTACGCGGCTACGACCACCATCCGACTGCTTTACGACATGTCGTTGGACGCATTCGATCGTCCCGAAACCACGTCGGTCAATTTCGTTCCCATTTCGCCGTCGTTGAAACACATTCGATCGGAAAACGGCGATCGAAGCCCCGCACCGAATCGACGCGAGAACATCCAAGCGCTGAATTTCGCTCCACCCGCACCCGATCCGATCATCGTCTACCCCGACATCGTCGTCGGAATTCTTCATTTGTTACCGTCGATCGTCTACGACAGAGATCGAACGGCTTTTACGCTCCAGTTGTACGTCGCCGAAGTGCTGCGATCGTTGATGCGCAGCGAAAGGAACCAACAAGTGATGTGCGAAGTGGGAATGCCCGGTCGATTGATGGACGTGTGTCGACCGGCGTTGGAGGACGAATCGCATTTCTTACATCCTCCGTTACAATACATTTTCGAACGATTGGCAGCTCAAGCGCTCGAACCCAAAGATCTGAGACATTTCTTTCGACTCGGTAACCCTTTGTCGTGTAACCTCGAGGATAAAACGAGCAAGAAAGAAGGTGGAGGACCCGTTCTGTTGACGCGAGTCAAAACTTTAGTGTCGATGACGACTCCGCGCGACTTTCGAATGAACGGAACCGCACTTGTTCCACCGTTCGTCGAATTCGACATGAACGTGGAGGGATTCGGATGTCTGTATTTGCCCAGCATCGCACCGCAGAGCGCCACCGGACCCAGCGTCGTCGGTTCTGCGATGGTTCGTGGCGCGATGGACGTTTCGATCGTCGGTGGAATCGGATCCGGAGACCGAATTTTCCCACCGCAAACCGGACTTTCGTTTTCGTCGTGGATTTGCATCGAAAAGTTCAGCAATCCCGGTCAAGACCCGCACTGCGTTCGACTCTTGACTTTGGTTCGACACGTTCAAACTCGACAAGATCATCTCGTTTGTTTGAGTCTTTTGTTGTCGTCGAGGGACAAAGCGTTGATTATATCCACTCAAGAGACCATTTTCCCTCAAAACGGACCCGCCGATTGGGAACCGGAGACGCTCGGCGACGGATGCGCCAGGATTTGGTGCCCCGAGTTGCTGCAGGAGAGCCAATGGCATCACGTGGTTGTCGTTCTGAGTCGAGCCGTATTGAAAAACAGTGCCATCGCCGTTTACGTGAACGGTCAACTCGTGGGCAATCAAAAAGTAAATTAATTTTTGAAAAAAATTAATTTTTATATTTTAATTTTTCGTTTTAAATTTCCAGTTGCATTACGTTTCGCAGAATCCGGGCGGTGGAGCCGCGAATTTGACGATCGCAGCGTCGGTTTACGGCTACGTCGGCACCCCGCCGTCGTGGAGGAAAAATTCGAGATTGACGTGGAAACAGGGTCCGTGCGTGCTCGTCGAAGAGATTTTGTCGGCTCACACGATCGACACGTTGCATCGGTTGGGTCCGACGTACACGGGGTGTTTACAAGCGTCGCATTTAAACGGTATCGACGTTACCGGTCCGTTGTTATTGGAAGAAAGAATTATTTTCGGCTTGAATGCGTTGGCGATGACTCAATTGACTTTGGCGAAAATTCGTAAAGTTTATAGTAAAATCGACTGCAAATCGATCGCCAAACAACTCGGGATGAGTTCGAACGAAAATTCGACGGCGATTCGAGTTTTACACAATTCGGCCGGACATTTCACGGGCGCCGGACGATGTTTGGGCGGTGTCGTCATCGGTTATTTAGGTTTTATTTTTTAATTTTCTAATTTTTACTTTTTCATTTCTAATTATTTTTTTAGGTGTTCGAACGTTTTTTCCCAAACCCGTGGCGAAAATAATAGAAAACGTCGGCGGTTGTCAAGTTTTGTTGGGTTTGATCGCGATGGCCAAAGACATCGAAGGGTTGTACGCATCGGTCAAAGCTTTGGTGTGCGTCGTACGCAGTAATACGACGTCTCAGTCCGAGATGGATCGAATTCGTGGTTATCAGACATTGGCCATGTTATTAAAGAAGAAAAGGCTTTTGCTCAACAGTCACATTCTTCATTTAATGTTTTCGTTGGTCGGGACTGTCGACAGCGGAAGGGAAACGACGACCATTCCCAATACTACGGCTTTTCAGGATTTACTCGGCGATTTGGACGTAATTTAATTCCATTTTTTTATTTTTATTTTATTTTTATTTTTTTATTTATTATTTTAGGTTTGGCGCGATGCTCCGGTCGAAGTTCAAAGGAGTTTGTACGAACATTTTTACGAATTGGTCACCGAATCGAGGTTCTGCGACTTGTTTTTTTTTATTTTTTTAATTTTATTAATTTATTTTTTTACTTTTTTTAGTGATCAGAAAAATAATTTATTTATAATGCAAGAATTGGGTTTGGTGTCGAAATTGTTGTACGTCATGAAAGAATTTGCTTTACCCGATAATACCGTCGAAACTGTCGATAAATTAT
This sequence comes from Henia vesuviana, assembly GCA_034696185.1. Taxonomy (NCBI): domain Eukaryota; kingdom Metazoa; phylum Arthropoda; class Chilopoda; order Geophilomorpha; family Dignathodontidae; genus Henia; species Henia vesuviana. The sequence goes on along the minus strand of JAQFZU010000980.1, from coordinate 7,930 downwards.
TAAACAGTTTATTACGTAATACTCCTATAACGCAGGATATTTTACGGTAATTTTTTAATTTTTTTATAAATTTTAATATTTTAATTTTTTTTTTTAGTTTTGGTCAATTCATGGCCGCGACTTTACCATCGCACGCTTATAACGAAAATCACGTTAATTTAATCGCCGATAAAGATAAAATGCAAGATTCGACTGATAAAACATTCGACGTCATTTTACGCAACAACATTCATCTGCGTAACCGTTGCCTTTCGCTGTTCCTCGATTTGATTTCGGATCCAAATAAACTGTAAAAAAAAAACTAAAATTTTCAATTTTTATTTTTAATTTTATTTTGTATATTTTTAATAGATTTTGCGAAGAAGTGATACGAATTTTAGGCTTTGATTGGCTTTTATTGTTCCTCCAAGGCCATTTACACACCGCAACGACCGTTTTAGCACTTGCAAATTTAATCCAAGTGTTGAGTAACCCGTTTTTACTCCAACGTTTTCGTGACGGGTGCAGCAACGGCGGTTGGTTGCGCGATACCGAACCGGTCGTGGAGAATCGAATGGGTGTCGTGTTGGGTTTCAACGTCGGAACGACGTGCAGTCGTTCGTCGTGTCCGAGAGAGATCCGCGAAGAAGCTTATCACGTTCCGGGGTTCCAAATGCTTCATTGGTTGATGCCGGAGCACATTTTCTTGACCGAAGCTTATTTCTCTATTTTATCGGTCGTGATCGGTCAAGTTCCTGCGACCAATAAACCCATCGATGGTCTAAAAGTAAAAAAAAAATTTAAAAATGTTTTTTTAAAAATTTATAATTTAAATTTCAGTTGAATCTCGACTCGATTTGGACGTACATGTTCGGTGTGTCCGTCAGCGAATCGATCAAAATGACATCGAACAAATTAGATATTTGTTCGGACGCGGTCGTGACGGTTTTGGCCATGATTCGAGCATTGTTGAATCAACCGAAACGAAACGATTTTTCGCACAGAGACGAATATGCAATTACTTTGGTTCAATTTCTTTATTTTTTATACAAAGAAGCATCGGAATTTCAAACGATTTGCATGTTGGGCCAAGTTCTGAGCGCATTGACGTCGCTTTTATTCCCTTACGACGATTCGGGTAACGACGAAAACGTGTCGGAGATGGAAATTACTGAAGAAAATCTCGAGAGTTTGATCGATCATCCGGCGAAGAAAATCGTTATGGATTTTCTAAGGGTCGTCGTCGTCGACAGTTTGGCGCTTCAAGTGACGGGCAAAATGACGACCGTCGTCGATTTGATTTTAGAAGTAAAATAAATTGAATTTTAAAATTTATTTTAAATTAATTGAATTTTTCAAAGTCAACTCCGGAACGAACGAGTCGTAAACAGAAAATAATTTTCCACAATAAATTGATGACGTCGATAATGGATCATTTGATCGCGGCCGATATTTTACTCGGCGAACAATCGGCTTTGATTTTGACGAGCGGTGGAAGTCATTCGTACATTCCGGCTAATGTTTTTTACTTGATCGCCAGAATCGTCGATAAAATGTGGCAAGGTTCGACGACTTATTCGTATTAACTTAAAAATATTTTAATTTTAATTTTTATTTTTATTTTAGGTGTCGTTATTCAGGATCCGAATAAAGTATTTGATTTTATAATCAAATTAATAACCCAAGCCAAACGACGAGCCAATATTTCGTTGGATGCGGTTCACCAATCGTTAAATCGAACCATTTTATACCAATTATCGCGACCACTCGACACGATAGCGTCGCAAATGTGCGTTTTGGATGCTTTGCAGAAATTAACGAGTAACCGAGCGCTTATATTCGGTAGTGGTAATTACGAATTAGAATTTATAGCTTGTTTGTGCTATTGTTTGCTTCATCTCGGCGATACGAACAATTTGAGGTAAAATTTTTATTTGTTTAAAATTATCAAAATTTAATTTTAATTTTTTTTTTTTTAGTATTTACGATTACAATCCCGAACGTCGTAGTATTTGGCACGTGACGCATCAAAATTCGTCGGAGAATTTGCAAGAGGGACGTGAATTGATTTGTACGGCAGCGAAAAAAGTGTGGGACGAACTTTATATTTGTAAAAAACCCGTGAGAAATTTATTAATTAATTATAAAATTGTGATTTATTAATTAAAATTTAAAATCAGGTGATCGAAGAAGCGTTTAAAGTCGTTTTACCGACGCAAAACAAAACTCCAGAACCGAGTGTGATACGAGACATGGTCTTTGAAAGCGCTTCGAAAATGTGGGCCGTTTACATCGAAGGCGAACGAAAAGGAAACAGTAAAATGTCACGCGAACTTCAATCGCATTTACAATCGGTGAATTTTAACATTTAAAAAATTTTTAAATTTTTATTAATTTTTTTTTTAAATTAAAAAATAGAAAATATTAAAAGTGACGGGAGGACTTTCGCGTCTCGCCAGTCGTAAAAACCGTAAAGAAGAAGTGGTTCGTGTACGTTGGGTCAACGTGTCGTCGCACGACGTTTTGAATTGGACGTTCGCTCACATCGCCACCGTCAAAGATCTCGTCGAATTACAATCGAAACGAGCTCAACAAGTGAATATTTTATTATAAAAAAATTGAAATTAAATTTTTAAAATTATTTTAATTTATTTTAAGAATCATCATCACATTCAAAAATATTTATACGAAGAATGGCTTCAATCCGAGTACGAATTGACAAGAGAAAGGGGTTTGTGGGGTTCGATGGAACCTTCTCAGTTGACTAAATGGATGTTGGACATGACCGAAGGACCTTGTCGAATGAGACGGAAGATGATGGCCAATAATATATTTTATTTTCATTACCCTTTTAGACCCGACACTTTACCCGGAGACATCGTAAAATTAATTTTTAAATATTTTAAAATTTTTTATTTAAATAATTTTTTTGTTTTAATTAGAAAACGTTGAAGTTTAAAGCACCGACGAGTCGCGATAGTAAAGAATATTATTTGAATCATCGAAGTTATTCGATGGTGGAAAGAGATCATTCGTCGATCGAGAACAGTTTGTTCGCATTGGACGATTCGATTACCGATTCGGCATTCGAAACTCCGTCTCCTTGTCCTTCTCTCAATAGAAATTCCAGCGACGTCGACGACGATGTTGACATATCCGATTTCGATATGGATCCGGATCAAGATCAGGGTCAAAAACCCGACAATCAAACTGTTTTGAGATTATTAGAAGCCGGAGAAAAAGTAAAAAATTCAAATTTTTAAAAAAAAATAAGTGAAATAATTATTGATTTTTTTTAAATTTTAGATTAGTCACATGTTCAGATGCGCAAGAATTCAAGGATTGGATACGAGCGAAGGTCTGTTATTGTTCGGTAAAGAACATTTCTACGTCGTCGATGGTTTCACGTTGCTGAAAACGAGGGAAATTCGCGATATCGATTATTTACCTTTACAGTTAAATATTTTTTAATTTTTTAATTTTTTAATTTTAATTTAAAATTACATTTTTTGTATTTTTTTTTTATTTTAAGTATGCACGATCCGATCGTTCCAATGGCTTCCAATTACAGTAACAAACAGGAAACGAAAAAGTTGTAAGTAAATTTTTAAAAAATTAAATTTAATTTAATTTTTTAACATTTTTTTATTTAACAGATGCAGCAAATTTGCATACGAAGATATACGCGAAGTTCACAAACGAAGATATTTACTTCAACCAATAGCTTTGGAAGTGTTTTCGGCCGACGGTCGTAATTATTTACTCGCATTTCCACGTGGAATGAGGAATAAAATCTACCAAAGATTCATGGTCGTTGCAACGGCCATCAACGATAATGCTCAGGAATCGGTCGCTGGTCAAAAACGAAGCGCGAGTGTGGAACAAAGGTTTAATAAAATAAACAAATTTCGATTAATTATTCACAAAATATTATTTCAGTGCGAGTTTATTAAGCAGTTTGATCGGTGAAACTTCGGTAACGCAACGTTGGGTGGTAAAAAAAAATTTAAATAAAATTTTAATAAAATTTTAATAAAACTTTAATTTCAGAGAGGCGAAATTAGTAATTTCCAATATTTAATGCATTTGAATACTTTGGCCGGACGATCGTACAACGATTTGATGCAGTATCCCGTCTTTCCTTGGATTCTTGCCGATTACGATTCTGAAGTAATTTCGTTGATTTGAATTAATTAAAAAGAAAATTTTAATTTTTTTTTATTTATTTAAATTAGGAATTAGATTTAACGAGCGAATCGACGTTTCGCGAATTCTCCAAACCGATGGGTGCGCAATCGACCGAAAGATTAAAACAATTTGAAAAAAGATACAAAGAATGGGACGATCCACACGGTTTTATAAAATTTGTTTTATTTAAATTTTATTTAAATTTATTTATTTTTTTTTAAATAGGCGAAACTCCTCCTTATCATTACGGTACTCATTACTCCTCGGCGATGATCGTTGCTTCTTATTTAGTTCGAATGGAACCTTTTACTCAACATTTTCTTAAATTACAAGTAAATTTTGATTTTTTTTTTATAATTAATTAAATTATAATTTTTTTTAAATTAAATTTAGGGCGGTCATTTTGATTTGGCCGATCGAATGTTCCACAGTATTAAAGAGGCGTGGCTTTCGGCTTCCAAGCACAATATGGCCGACGTTAAAGAATTAATTCCTGAGTTTTTCTACTTACCTGAATTTCTTGTCAATTCCAATAATTTCGATCTTGGTTGCAAACAAAATGGAGTTTGTTTAAGTGACGTCATACTTCCTCCCTGGTCTAAAAATGATCCTCGAGAATTTATTCGCGTCCATCGATTGGTATATTTTAAATATTTGAATTTGTTTTTTTTTTAATTTAATTCTGTATTTTTTTAAATAGGCACTCGAATGCGATTACGTTTCGTCTCGTTTACACGAATGGATCGATTTGATATTCGGTTGCAAACAGAGCGGTCCGGCAGCTCTGGAAGCGGTTAACGTGTTCCATCATTTGTTCTACGAAGGAAACGTCGATATTTACAGTATCGACGACCCGTTGAAAAAAAACGCGACGATCGGTTTCATCAATAATTTCGGACAAATTCCTAAACAACTTTTCAAAAAACCTCATCCGGCGAAAAAACTTCACCAACGATCGTTCATGGACACGGGTTCGTTGCCGGGATTGAGTTTCGGCAACGATCGTTTATTTTTTCATCATTTGGATAATTTAAAACCAACTTTACATCCGGTCAAAGGTCGTTTAACATAAATTTATTTAACATAAATTTTAAAAAAATATTAAAATTTTAAAATTGCAGAAGTGAAAGGAAAAGTGGGCCAAATTGTTTGCAATGACAAGTTACTGCAAGCGGTAGAAGAGAATAAGGTATTGATACCACCGAACGGAACTCGATACATATCGTGGAGTTTTGCCGATCAAACGTTACGAATTGGAAATTACGAATCGGATAAAGTAAATAAATTATTAAATTAATTAATTAATTAAAAATTTTAATTTTAATTTTATTTAATTTTATTTAAGGCATTGTTTGTGTGCGAAGTGATGCAGTGCGGTGAAATTCTCTGTTGCATTTGTCCCAGTCCTCGTCACGTTATCACCGCCGGCACCAGCAGCGTACGTTTAAATTCGTTGTTGATTGATTTTATAAGAAATTAAATATTTTTAAATATTTTTTAGGTCGTGAGTGTGTGGGAATTAGGCAAAAAACAACTTTACTTGAAACATAATTTATACGGACACACCGAACCGGTCGTCAGTTTGGCTGCATCGCTCGCGTATAATGTGATCGTGTCGGGATCGAAAGATCGTTCGTGCATCGTGTGGGACATGAGTCGATTCATATTCGTGCGACAACTGTCGGCTCATTTGTCGCCAGTCACCGCCGTCGCGATCAACGATTTGACGGGCGACATCGCCACTTGCTCCGGGACGATACTCAACGTTTGGACGGTGAACGGTCAACACGTGGCTTCGATCGACACTTCGAGCGGTCAAAGCGAACGAAAACAACAAATTTTATGCGTCGCATTTTCGCAATTAAACGAATGGGATCCGTTAAATGTCCTCGTTACGGGCTCCAGCGATGGCATCGTCAGAGTAAATTTAAATTTTAAATTATTTTACAATTTTGAATTTTAAATTTTTGTTATTTTCAGATGTGGTCGGCAGTTTTTATGCAAATTCCAGTCCGTGAAGTGGTGAATGAAAACGTTCAAATCACACCGGACGACGACGAATGCGGTGACATATCGACCGTCGATAAAATACAAAATTACGTGAGGAAAATGAGTTTGAGATCACCGAACGACGACGATCGATTCGTGCCTTGCATCGGTAATAAAATAAAAATATAATAAAAATTAATTAAAAATTTTAATAATTTAAATTTAAATTAGATTTCGTTAAAAGTGGATCGGAAAGTAGTTTAAGCGACGAAGATTGCGTTAAAAACAATTCAAAATCAGTAAAAACGAATAAAAAAGAAGAAAGCGATTCGTCGGAGAACATTAAAAGCGACGCGTCGTGGACAATAATCGACAAAGACGAATTAAACGAAAACGAATTAACGAAGAATAAAAAGAAAATTAAAAACAATTTTAACATCCAAAGAAGTTGCACCGTCGTTAGTCCAAACACGAGAAAACGTAGCAAAACGACTCCGACACTTCGACCGAGCAAATCAGAAACGTCGTTGATCGAAAAAGTGGAACGGAAAAAACGTACGAATAAAAAAAGCGAATCTTCGGCCGACGAACAGAACTCGGACAATCATTTACAATCGGGTTTCGAATGGAAATGTCAATTGATTTTCCGTAGCAAATTAACGATGCACACGGCATTCGAACGTAAGGACAACAGCGAACCCGCCGCAGTCACGGCAGTCGCCATTCCAAAGTAAAAAAAAAATAAAATTTACATAAAATAATAATTTCTAAAATTATTTAAATTTTTCAGGGATCATAAATCGTTATACGTCGGCGATTCGCGCGGTAGAGTTTATTGTTGGAGCGTAACTCAACAACCGGGTCGTGTGATGGCCGATCATTGGATTAAAGACGAAGGAGCCGATTCGTGCGTCAATTGTAACATCAAATTCACCTTTTCGGAACGACGTCATCATTGTAGGAATTGCGGACAATTGTTTTGTTCGAGGTTTGGAATATTTAAATTTTTTATAATTTGAGCTTCAATTGACATTTGAACTTGGATTTTTAGATGCAGTCGATTCGAATCGGAGATCAGTCGTCTTCGTATACTTAAACCGGTTCGAGTTTGTCAATCGTGTTACGCCATTCTGAAATCAACAATCGATTCGTAAAATTCGCATTCCAAAGTCGTGTAAAAGTGGATTAATTTTTTTAGACAATTTTTAAAAATCAGCACATATTTATTTTTATTGTATAAAAATTTTATTATTTATTTTTAGTCTCTATCGCAGCGTGTAAATACATTTTATTAGAATATTTAAATCGATATTTAATCCAATTGTTATTTGATGTATCACTTGTATAAAAAGAAAAGAAAATAATCATTAAAAATTGTCATCATTTCATGTAACTCATCAGTTGGAATTAATTTTCATTAAAAATACATTCTAAACGTAACATTTTTCAAAATTTATTCTTCTCTTCTTTTGAGGCAAAGTGGACCAACGTTATCACCCGTGATTCGATTATGTTCCGTGTGTGATCCGTCGCAATATGGAAACTGAAAAATTAAATTTAAATTTTTTTAACATTTTTAGAAATGTGAAAATTACTTTGGCCGAACGCCAACATCTGCAAAAATTGACTTTATCGGCTAAATCCTCGATATCGAAACCGTGAACGATTTTAGGCGAGTCTTTTTGTATGTTTGGGTTAACTTTGCCGTTGTTTGATTGGAAGAATTTCATGTAAGTTAACCAAGCGATTAAATTTAAAATCGCTACGGTCCCGA
>JAQFZU010000979.1:0-16891 GCA_034696185.1 Henia vesuviana | reverse complement strand
TTCAGCACGTCAAACTGACCTTCCTCAGCGAGTAACAAGCAAATCGGTGGATGGCTGCTTAAAATACACATGTTCCTAAATTCCAATTATTAATATACCTCTGGAATACGAACGACTAGTTTATCAACACCTGATTCAAAGGAAAATTCTCTTTCGTTAATCATCGCACACCATTGAAAACACAACCAGTGAAATATGTCAATGACGTCATCGAAGATTGAAAAGGTAACCCAATAAATTTTAATCGTAAGCTAAGCCGATGGAGTGTTTACTTTATTTTTATTTAAATACTACGAATTAAATAATAGTTATCCAAAAATAAGACAACTCTATCGTTAGTATAATCAAATGAATCATCTTAATTTTTACGGTCAAAACCGGTCGAGCGAAGAGAAAGTGACCGACTGGTTGTGCTGTTGCGAACAGTCGTCGTCGTCGTCGCGCTTTTTTTGTTATGAATTCAATAAGAACCAGTATCTATTATTCTACGAAGCAAGTACTAGACATGGAAGACTCTCCTTAGTCTAGATTCGATTGGAATATAGATTGGAATATTTTCAAACTCGTTATGGCAGGCAAGGAAATGTTATCGTCCGGTCGAGAACACAGAAAAAGAGCTGAAAGATCTCGAATTTTAGTACGAGAAGAAGTCCAAGCCAAATTGAAATCAGTAAAAATAATTATTAAATTTAATTTACATATTTAAATTAATGAAAAATTGTATTTTTTTTTAAAAATTTAGATAACGAATATTTTGAAGAAAAGTATCGATGCGCGAACGACTGAAGATTTGCAAATGTTGGAAAATTCACCCGAAATCGTTGACCAAGTTGAAAAACGAATGAAAAAGAGAACGACTTTAAAGGAAAGGGAAAAAGAAATAGAAGATCCACCTGAAATATTAAGTGAAAAGTGTAAAACATTGGCTGAATTTATTAGAAATACAGAAAGACTCGTTATTTACACGGGAGCTGGAATAAGCACAGTAAAATAAATTAAATTTACATTTTTATACATTTTTACAATTTAATTAATTCTAGGCTGCTTCTATACCTGATTATCGTGGACCCAACGGTGTGTGGACATTGTTACAAAAAGGGAAAAAAATTGGGTATAAAATTTTAATTTTTTTTTTTACAATTTTTTTACATAAATTTCTAAATTTTTATTTTATTATTAAATTTTTTAGTTCTCATGAATTGAGCGAAGCTGAACCAACTGCTACACACATGGTTGTTGCTCAGTTATATCATAAAGGAATTCTATCGCATGTTGTGTCACAAAATTGCGATGGTTTGCATTTAAGAAGTGGTTTACCACGTCACGTTTTATCAGAAGTACATGGGAATATGTACATGGAGGTTTTTAAAATATTAATATACTTATTTCAGATTTATATTAATGTATACAAATTTGTAGGTTTGTATTAAATGTCGGCCGACGAGGGAATACATACGTTTATTCGATGTAACCGAAAGAACGAGTGTTCACAAGCACAAAACTGGTAGAAAATGTTACGAATGTGGAAGTGATTTAATCGATACGATTGTCCATTTTGGAGAGAAAGGGTTGCTGAAAAGTCCATTGAATTGGTCAGGAGCCGTGAAAGCAGCCGATAAATGCGATATGATTTTGTGCTTGGGATCGAGTTTGAAGGTTTAAATTTGATTTTATTATTAAAATAAAAAAAATAATTTTTAATTAATTTCGTGATAGGTTTTGAGAAAATATACGTGTTTGTGGGAAATGAATCGACCCTTACAAAGTAGACCCGTATTATGTGTCGTAAATCTACAATGGACACCTAAAGATCATGTGGCAACATTAAAAATAAATGGTAAATTTCATATTAATTTATTAAATAAAATTTTAAACATTTTTAAAAATCGTTTTTTTAAAGGCAAATGCGATGAAGTGATGATCGAAGTAATGAAACACTTACAATTAAGCATTCCACAATACGACAGAGCAACAGATCCAATTTTCGAGCTCGCAATACCATTACGAGATTACGAATTATCAAAAATATCAAGAAAACCATTGGAATCGCCATTCGATGAAGATAAAATTAAAGAAAACGAAATTGATTCGAAAGAATCAGATACAAATGGAATTGAAAACACCATAAATTTCGTGGATGTTAAAGTAGAAAAAACGGACAATTTCAACGATTATAGTCCAGAAAGCGATGAAAAAATGAAAGAACAAACTGAAGAAATTATAGAAAATGTGGAGGAAAACGAAGACGAGACTCAAAGTGACTCTGAAACAAAAAACTCAGGAAATCCCGGTTGGTTCGGTAAAGGATACCGAAAAGTATTCAGTAAAAAAAGACGACGGTTATGACAAATTTCAAATTAAAATTGAAAAAAAATTAACTTATTTCAATCAACTTTTAAATTATTTTTTTGCTCAATTTGATAATAATTTAACTGTTTTTTTTTATAGTGAAAAACAAATTTTGTGAATACATTTGTACATTTGTGTTGATCCCTGTGATTTAAACTCAGTTTGTACCTGATATTTAAAGGGATTTTTTTTGGAGGTTTTCTTGTGGTGGGTTATTTTTGGGTATTTGATTGTAGAGTTGGTTATGCATAAAGTTTTTTGGTTCTTTTTCATATAAATAATTTTTTTATTTTTTTGTTTTTTTAAATTTTAGGGACATCGAAATGACAAAAATTTCGGTATTTAATTAATAATTCACGTTTCATTATTAATTGTTTTCGCAGTGCTTCGAAACGTTTAACTTGGTCTTCTTTATTGTAATCAATTCCAGGTAATCTTTGAATATTTTCACGACATTGTTGTAATTTGTTTTTAAGTTCGTTCATTTTCAATGTCGTGTTGTGGAAATCTTTTGCTTTCTGCGCTGCGTCGTGATTCTCTTTTTCGATACTAAAAATTTTTAAAAATTTAGTTTATTATTTTAAAAGTAATATTTCAAATTACCTGCGAATTATTTCGTAGACTAAAGGTAAAAATTCCACGTCTATTTCTTCGGTTGGTTCTGTTTTCACTTGTGTAGCCATTTTTTGACTTTCAAACACCAAAATGTTTGATTGCAATGATTGGCGTTTTTATCAACTTAATTTGATGTCTTTTATCGCTGGGTTTGTATTAATAAAATTGCAAAGACTATAAAAGGTTATAATTAAAATTTTTCGATTAGTTTTTGTGTTGGTTTCACCGTGTTTTCGGCAAACAAATAAAGTCGCGCCATGCGCCATCTAACGTACGTATATTTGCCATTCAAACAAGCCATGGCGGTCTACGAGTGGTGAGTCGACACCCACTAAGTTAATATCGTTTTTAATTAATTTTTGTAACTTTATTAGGATCCCGAGAAATAGGAATTATGACGACGAAAGAAAAAAATTAAATGCATCTGTCATAAGAGAAGAGGTTATCGAACATCCACTGAAACCGATGGTTTCAATGGTAGACACGAATCTCATTTCGAATATACAAAAATTATCGAATGATATTTTTTTTATTAAAGATGACTGATACCAAATTAGTAAGAAAATTATCTACCAGTACACTCGGCAGTGCATCATCATCTGGTACAAGTACACCGCGGAAAATGCCAATTGGAATTGTCGATCCATTAAATTTAGCATTTGAAGGTTCAGATCCTTTATCGCAATTTGCTGCAGAAATGGATCCGTTATCAAAAATGGCATCAGAATACACGATGCAAGAAAGAGTAAATTTCAAATTTTAAATTTAGATAAATCAGAAATTTATTTTAAATTTTGACATTAGAAAGAAAATTTTGGTAAGGGAAACACGAGCAAATCAACCGATGAAAATTTCGAGCCGTGGAATACGAAAAAAGCTGGAATTTTGACTAAATATACAACATCTGAGAAATTATCAATTGCCACTAGTTTTCTTTCTGGAGGAGAAAAAGGTTTAAAAATTACTTTAACAATAACAAATGATTTTTAAAATTTATTTTAATTTTTCAGTTGTTATAAAAACGCAAAGTTCAGTCGCGGACAAAGTAAAAAATCGTCTCGAACAATTGGATGATTTCGAGGAAGGTTCTGTTCGTGAAATGCTTAATTTATCGCAACAAGAATACGTTCATCGTATCGACGAACTCAACCAGGCTTTATTAGAAGCGTGGGAACAAGATCAACGAGTTAAAGCATTAAAAATTGTTATTCAGGTATAATTCACTTAAAATTTGTTAAAATAATAATTATTTTATTTTTAATTTTGCAGTGTTCTAAACTTTTAGTCGATACGTCCGTTATACAATTTTATCCGAGTAAATTCGTTTTGATTACTGACATTCTCGATACGTTTGGGCAACTTGTTTACGAACGAATACGAACTAAAGCTGAATATTATGGTCCTGGATGCCGAAATCCAACTCAATTACCTGGTAAAATTAAATTAAAAGTTTTTAAGTTAATTTTCTTTAATTTAAATTTAATTTATTAAAAGAAAATTTTACGCCTGAAATGGTCCCGGAATCTGCCAAAGAAACATGCCGAAATTGGTTTTTTAAAATTGCATCGATTCGAGAATTAATTCCACGATTATACGTTGAAATTGCGGTTCTTAAGTCGTATAATTTTTTAACTTCTGGGTAATTTTAAATTAAGTTTATGTTTAAAATTTTTTTTGTATTTTTTAATTTATAATTTCAGTGAATTTTCTCAAGGTTTAATGCGACTCAGTAAAATAATTCGTGGGATCGGAGATCCGATCGTAGCTGCTTATGCTCGATGTTATTTATGCAGGGTAAATTTTATTATTTGTGTGAAGTTGAATTTAATTTTAATTTGAATTATTTTAGTTGGGAGTTTCAGTTGCACCTGAGGTTAGGAATTATTTGTATGAAAATTTATACGACTTTTTAACATCGTTTAATCAAGTATTTTATGAAATTTACATTAAAAATAAATTATGTATTAATTTAATTTTAATAATTAGTTATCGAGTGCTGGGGTTCAAATGGAATTAAGTAAACAAAAAGTTGATTTTTCAACTTATTTAACACTCTACTCACCAGCGGTTGACTGGATTTTGCAATGTATTGCTTATAAAGCTAACGAAAGTTTGTTACCTGAAATAATGGAACGATGTAAACAACAATGCAACAGGTAAGAAAAATTATTATTTAATTATAATATTTTATTAATATTTTATAAATGTTTTAGTGCATTATTGCTTAATTCAATCATGGCTGCTTTTCAGCCAGAATTCATTGCTTCACGTACATTGCAGTTTGTAGAAATGATGAAAGAGTGCGAAGATACTGGTTTTCCTAAAGTATTAACTCAATTTCTAATTGAAATTCATATTTAAATTAATATTTAAAAATTATATTTTATAGCATTTGCTGTTTAGGACTTTGGGATTATGTTTAGTAGTTGCTGATCCACACGATAATGTCAAACTGCAGGTTTTAAATGAAGTGTGGAAAACTGTTACCAGATTAATAAATCCAAGTGTAAGTTATTTAAATTTTAGAAATTAATTTTTTAATAGGAAAATTCTTTTTAAAGCATTACATGAGTTGTGCGGAAATATGGATTGAATACACAGTCAAACATTTTGGCGTAAGTTTGTAAATAAATTAAAATTTTAATTAATATTAATTGTTTTTTTTTAATTATTAAATAGAAACGTGAAGTTAATACATTCCTCGGTGATATTATTAAGCATTTGACTCCCGATCGAGCATTCGAAAATCATTATTCGCAATTGCAAAGTGTCGTTGATCGAATTTTAAATCATATGTATGATTTTTCAGTATTGTTTTCAATGGTAATATGATTTTAATGTAAATTAATTTGATAATTTAATTTGTTGAAATATTTTAGGATAAATTTTTGCCATTTGTTGATATGTTTCAAAAAGAAGTAGTCAAAGTTGATGTATGTAAATTAATCATGGATGCATTTGCAAAGTATTTTTTTGTTATTAACATTTTTAATTGATTATCATTAATGATTTTATCCTAGAAATCAATTGGAATACACAAACGATCCAGTTATAATCAATGCTATGATGTTTATAGCTAAAACAGCTCATGATTCCGTCAAGTAAATTTCTATTTTCATATCAAATGCAATTTTTGATTTATTATTTTTTATTATTTTATAGCGCTTTAACAGTCGAAGACGAAAAACGTCAAATTGCTAATTACATTTGTACTTTTATTCGCAAAGTGAATTTCGGCCGTGATTTTGAGCAACAGTTGAATTTTTATGTCGAAACGAGACAAGTATTTAGTAATTTGGAACCAGTTTTGATCCAACTCGTCCACGTAATTTTATTTTACTCAAAATTCCTATCAAAAATATACAACTTTTAAATTTATTCTTTTAGAATGTAAATTCTCTCTCAATGCAAACGAGGAATATCGTAAAAGGACATCACACGCGAAAAACAGCTGCATTTGCTCGAGTAAATAAATAAAATTTGTTTTTCTATTTATTTCTAAACGTTTAATTTCCATTAGGCATGCGCAGCCTACACTTTTATAACTATTCCATCACTTACCAACACACTTAATTGCTTCGAGTTATATTTAACTTGTGGCCAGGTGGCTTTGCTCAATCAATGTCTCGGTCAAGGTATTTTAATGCATCTAAATTTACATAATTAATGTTACCTGTTGAAAATAACCATTTTGTCTTTAATTTACAGCCGATGCTTGTTTTAAAGCTGCTGTCAGTTTATTGCCTGAGATGCCAAGAACGATTGAAATCGATGGAAAACATAGGCCGATTGATAATTTTTTCAAATGTTATATTAGTAATTTTCTTTCAACTCTTCTGATTGTACCGGTAATTTAAAAAAAAAATTTAAAAATTAAATATTTAATATTTATTTTAATGTTTAGGATAATCCCGAACACGGAGCTTTGTATTTATTACGTGGATTACTTAATGTTTTGCACGATTACGTTTGGGATACGAACAACGAAGCGAAAATTCACATTTATTTAAATGTTTTGGATTTTTTATCAGCAATTTCACAGGAATCGTATTATTATCACATCGATAAAGGTTTAAAGGATAATATTTTAATATAATTTTAAATTCATTAATTTATTTATTAGTTGATTCGAATGACAGTTTATACGGCAGCGATCCAAAATTTCTAACAGAAGTGAACAGAATGATAAAAATCGTTTTGGATGAAATTTTATCCCATTTCAAAATCCTCAGGGAAAACGAGGTACGAATTTGATTATTTTCAAAATAATTTTTAATAATTAACATAATTAAAATATTTTTTAGCTTATGAAACAACAAGCTAATTCATGTCTCGAATTAATCAACCACATCGTATCGCATGCCGACATTACCAACGAATCAGTAGCGACCCTAACAGTCAATCTCTGGTTATTGGCTCATAAAGAGGGTCATGTGCAATCAAAAATGGCCGTAAGTTCGAAATAGTAAAAATTCAAAATTTAATGCTACTAATTGCACATTTAAAGGCACGACTTCTCGATAGCATCAAGCGAATTGCGACGAATCAAGTGACATCAAAATTGCAAATTAATCGCTAGGAAATTTGCCAAAGTCAACCGAGTGTTGAAGAAAACAAAAACAAAAAAGTGTTAAATTACCAAAGTAAATCAAGTGAGACGAGATATTTTATTTGCAAACCAACCGTTAAAATAAATATATAATTTGAAGAGAAAAAGAATGTAGTAAAAAGTGTGTAAATAGTAGTGAAAACCGACTCCCCCGCGCTGCGATCGTATCCTCTTTGGAGGTTTATAGGGTGGGCACAGTCGATTAAGAGCAACAGGGAAGCCACCGACGGCCCTGGGGCCGGCACCGGCCCCGTGTGGCCTTGTGACAACCGTGAGTTGCAGACGCTGAGAAATGGTGAGTAACATTTGGCAAATGTTTATTGTAACTTTATCTTTTATTCGTGTTTTTTTGGCGAAACGAATATTAAGTTAGGGTTACATTTTTGCTATCAAAAAGTTTAAAAATAATTTTTATATTTTGGGAGTTGTAGTTATAAATAACAAAAATGGCTCCAAAAATGATCTTTGTTATTATATTAGGTTAAAAAATATATAATTTTATTTGATTTAAATATTTTTGAATGAAAATGGAAAAATGTTGAAAATTTATTTTTAAATTTTTAAAATGGAAAATTTAACGACATTTTATCTTAAAATAATTTTTATGCTTTTGACAACAGTTCAATTCAATTGGCAAAGGATTTGATGGTAATATCCGTTACAATTATAAATACATTTTTGAGGATGTATAAAATTAAATGAAGAAAATATAATTTTTTTTTTGGCATTAATTTTTCTTATGAAAGAAAAAATATACGAAATAATTTGAAGACAGTTTCGTGATGAGTGAACTATTTTCCTTTTGGCGTCAGTGCCAAAGTCTATTTTATATTTTTTTTTTATTTTTATTTCTTCTTGGCAAACATGATCGACTCGAAGAAAAGGAAAAAAAAAATTTAAAAAAATCCACTTCGACATCATTCAATGCAATTGCCCATAGGATGATAACTGTGCAAACATTTTCTATTCACCACCGAAACTCATTTTGCTCGAAATCTATTTTCAACTACAATAAAATATTTTGTAACAAATCACTTTTTCAAAACTGATTTCAACATTTTATTTTGTATCATAAATAAAATAAAATTTTTATAAATTTTAAGGAACGAAGAAAATCGTTAAAACGAACAAAATCACTTAAAACATTCGCGGAAGAACGAAGACGAGGTATAAAATATTCATTTTGTTGTTTATTTCCTTTTATTTAAATAGTAAATACATTGCAGATATACATCAAGCCTTTAGACTCTTGGACGAAAATCACGACGGTTTGATTAATTTTCTCGAACTTAAAACGATGATGGAAAAATTGGGATTATCCGCAACCGACGACGAAGTAGCATATGTATTACAAAAAGTTGGAAAACAAGGTAAAGATATCCGCCATTTGTCGATTCCAACAATGTCAATTCGTCGTGTCTCGCGATGGTTAAAAAACAAGTTAAGATTCGGCTTGGTCGCTCGCGATGTTGCACTGCCTTGGCGCCAAGGCTCGAAGTCCGACGAGAAGCCGCGGAATGACCGCAGCTTCCATCTCCAAACCCGTACTCGAAAAAGGCGTTTGCGGTTGTGTCAAATGGTTCAATGTTAAAAACGGTTATGGTTTCATCACGCGTCACGATAACGGTAACGACGTGTTCGTCCATAACACCGCAATCGTCGCCAATTCGTCCAATACTATCGGTAAATGGAGATGGCGAGGCTTGGCCGATGGCGAAGTGGTTCTTTTCGACGTCGTCGTCGGTAAAAAAGGTTTGGAAGCCGCTAACGTGACCGGGCCGAACGGCGCGCCCGTTCGCGGGAGTCTCTTTGCCCGCGATCGGCCGAGGCATCGCAAGAATCGCGGCGACAAGCAACGATGGCCCGTTTATACTTCGTTGGAGCGTGCAGGGAAACTTGCGGAAAACGGCGCGGATTTGCCGCAATCGTCATCCAAGCATCCGGAGCGTAGATTTTTATCACGTCGACGACCCTTGTTGCAGAGTAGCGACAGGTCGAGTAGCGAAAGTGATACTTCGCCTAGTCGTTGCTCGAATGCGTCGAATGATAGTTCGAGTAGTGGTGATGTTGGAGGATCAGGTTTTTGCGATTAAAAATTTTTTTTTTTTTAATTTTAATTTATTTTTGTGTTTGTTTGGTTTATAGGCGATGGTTTGATAAGCGAAGAGGAATTTTTTATGTTTATGAATCAGTTTTCGGGCGAAGATGATTTGATGGAAGAACTCGTAGCTGCTTTTAAAGTGTTCGATAAGGATGGAAATGGGTTCATAACGAGGGTAAAAAAATCGATTTTGTTAATATTTTCCATTTTATTAATTTTTTATTAACACAGGAGGAATTAAAACGAGCGATGGAAATGATTGGCGAAGAAATGTCGGAAAAAGCATTGGATGATCTGCTCAGTACAGTAGATGTGAATAAAGATGGAAAAATCGATTACAACGGTAAATAAAAATCGATTTTTATTTAGAAAATTCAGAAATTTAATCTGAAAATATTTTCAGAATTCGCCAAAATGTTGCTTTAACTTGTAATAAATGTTCTTGTAAATATGTAAATATCATCAGCAACAGATGATACGAAACAAAGTTTTAAAAAAAAAATAATTTAAAAAGGACATTGAGAAAAATGCATTTTATAACGTAGAAAATTCCCAAATGATTGTTACCATCCCAGGAATTGTTAGAAAAAAATAAATCCAACAAGTGTTGCCTTTGTAAAATTTTTATTTTTCTCCAAATCTTACAAATTCAAATTTAAGCGAGACCTTTCAATTCCCTTTGGACTTTTTTCCAAGCCGATAACGGACCAGTTCGGCCACGGTATTTGCAGTAACATCCGTCGGGTTTAAGTCGTCCATCGTTCCGCATCTTCTCGTATTCCTTCCCGGTCCATCTGGTGAAACCCCAAAATTTCGACACGAAAATCTAAAATAAAATATTAAAATTTCAATTTCAATTTATTTAAAATTTCTCTACCTTTTGACGCCCTGGGAACTTGAATTTCGCACGACGTAAAGCTTCGATCACTTGACTTTTGTGCTGTTCTTTAGCACGAACGGACATGATTGGCTGACCAATGTGGACTCGAGCGACTGTTCCTTGAGGTTTACCGAAGGCACCTCGCATTCCAGTTTGAAGTCTAAATTATTCATAAATTTAATATTTTGATTAAATTAATTTTTTAAAAATTTACCTATCGGCTCCAGCACACGACAACATTTTATTGATGCGGATAACGTGAAATGGATGAAGTCTCATACGTATATGAAAAGCATCTTTTCCGCAATGTTTAACCAAATACTAAAATTAAAAAATTATATAAAAATATTTTTTGAGTTGATTTAAATTAATAAGTTTACTTTATTGGCGCAGATTCGGCCAGCTTCGAGCGCCTCCGATGACAATTGTTCGTATTCATCTGATACTAAATGAATACATAAAGGAAATTCATCCACTTTTGCCTTTTTACGACCCAAATCGAAAATTCTGATCTTCGGATCTGCAAGTCATTGTTGGTATTAATTTTTGAAAATTTTTACTTTTTAAATTTAAATTATTTTTACCAGGAACACCACGACAGAAACGTGATTTCGGGTATGGTTTATTTTTGCAGTATCTATAACTAAAATTACAAAAAAAAAATTAAATTAAAAACGTGAATTTTTCATAAATTTTTACTCAAACATTTTTCGATCGAATTTCTTACCATCGAGCCGGCCGTCGACCCATTTTGATGGATATTCTCTATAGGATTTGAAAATATTTTAGTTTTTGATTAAATATCCCAAAAAAAGTGGATGTTTTTGGATTTTTAATTCGGACTTACCACAAACACTCGTCAACACGAGTGAAAACGAAGCGGATATGATGAAAAACAGAAATTCGACAAAATACCATCTGACGTTGAAATCCTAAGTTCGTCGTTAAAACAACCAATGAAATAAGACGTGTTACGTCACTTCACATGATAACAAAATAATAACAATATGGGATCAAATTTGCTGTAGCCGTCGTTGAATAGAAAATGAAACGGTTGTGATCTTTTTCTAGCGATTTATTTCAAATCAAGTGCTGAACTTAATATTTTACCTGCAAACTTAACATGACTGGTAAGTGTATAATTAATTTGACTTAAAATAAGATATAAAAACTAAAATTACAAAATGCATTCACACTTGACTTCCAATCATTAAATTGAGCAATCGTTTGAACTCAGTTTAATTTTTTTCCCATTGAATTCATCGAGATAATAAAATGGAGAAATTTTCTCGTCCTGAATAAATTGACAAAACAATAAATAAATAATTGAATTTTTAATTATTCTTGTTAAATTTGATTTATAATTTATTTTTTAAAAAGAAATCGAACACAGCGTAATTGAAAAACAAGCATTACAAAATAAGCTACTCGATGCTGTAAAACAAGTGAGTTTTAATATTTTATTTTACTACAAAATACGATTTTTTAACAATTAAATTTTGTTAATTGTAGTGTCAAATTAGGTTTGGTGGAAGAACTGAATTGGCAACTGAAGGTGATAGTCGCGTCATTTGCCTTTGCACTCAATTTGAAGTTGCACTTCAACATGGATTAAGAAAGAATAATAAAGGATTTGCTGCATTCAAGTAAGAATTTAAAATTTTAATCTTTAAAAAGCCTTTTTTTAATATATATTTTATATAGGCACGTCACTGAAATGATGACGGGATTGAATTTACGAAACGGTGAAGATGAATTGGGTAAAAATTAAATTTTTTTAAAATAAGGAAAATTTTGAACAAAGATTTTTTTAAGTGTTTTGGCACGTAGTGAAGCAAATCCTTACAAAACACGAACACGAACGTTATTTGTTTTTGAAAAATATAACATCAGACATTGGTCGTGGTCGTGCATGGTTGAGATCAGCTTTAAACGAAAATGCATTGGAACGGTATATTCATATGATACTCGGAGATCCAGCTTTTTTATCTCAGTATTATGAAGATTGGGCATTTGTTATGGATCAAGAGAGGAGCAGTATGTTACCAATGATGGCAGCTGGTAATTTAATATTAATTTCGAAATACATTTCACTTTAATTTAAAAAAAAAAAAATTTTTAATTGTAGGATTAGGTTCCATCTTGTTTGCTATCAACATTGACAACCCTGATTTAAATACCGTGCGAACTCCTCTTTGTAACAATGGACCAATATCGACAATTCAAGATCCCTTAGCCATCGTGGCGAGTCCTCCAATAGGCAAAATTTATTAATTTTTTTTAAATAATTATTTTTTTTAATTATGTTAATTTTAAAAACAAATTTAGACTCGAGTATTAAAAAGAAAAAGAAAAAAGCTTTGGCTCAAATTGTATCATTTGACGATGATGATTTGGAGGGAAATAGCAGGTGAAATGACAAATTAAATGATAAATATCGATAAATAACACCTTATCAACCAAAACAATTATATTTTATTTTGTCTGTTTTTGGAAATTAATCATATTTGATTCATTTCGCGTGACATGATAAGGGTTATATTATGAAGTATTATTCATTTTACTTTGTATTATAGATGTGTGCAGTTATCACCATCGTACTTCAGTGCCCCGCCAACTTGTCTTTCATCTCCAACCAATCAAATCGATTTAAATTCTGAAATGCAGTTTAATATGTGTGATACTGAAAAAGACTCGAAAGGTGATGGTTGCGATAATAGAAAAGAAATTAATGCAAATTCGAATTGCTGGAAAGAAGTTGACAACGAAGCTGATGAAGAAATTGAAAGTGAACCGTGTGAAATTATAGTCAAATTAGAACCACCGGTATTAGGCAAAATGACACCAGATGAAATGACTGAATCTCAATCGATAAATGATAAATTGTAATTATTTTTTTAAAATTATTTTTAGTTTGTTTTTTTTACGATTTTTGTTTATAGATCTTCGACTTCCATTCCTATTAATGATTCCGACCAAACTGTTTTGACTCCAATAAACGATGTTTCAATTGGAGAATTAATTCCTGTAAATACTTTGGAGGAAGTTAATTCTGGTTAATTTTTTTTTGTTAAATTCTGTAATTTTAAATTTAATGTTTTAAATTGTTTACAGAAGATTCAGTGTCTATTCCAAGTTATTCCGAAGACACCGAATGTGCAGCTGCTGCATTGGCATTGCAGAAAGTTTTACAAAATTGGTAAAATTATAATTTTATTATAAATTTTATAATTTCTGTTTTATTAAATATTTTTAGTACGACCTCCACTTTACAATTATACTCGGAGAAACAACCCATGAATGCATCAATGACTACGGGAGCTAATGATGCTCTTTCGTTGGGTAATTATATATAAAAAAAATAATTTAAATAAAATATTTAAACATTTTGTAATAGGTGAGATGAAACAAGCAGTTTTAACGTTAATGCAGAAAAAAGAAGAAGTGGAAGAACAGAATAAGTAAAATTATATTTTAAAAAATTTAATTGATAATTTAAAATTAAAATAAATTTATTTGTAGATCATTAAGAAATTTATTGGATCGTGAGATGGAAATGTGCGCAGGTCTTAGAGTCGAAATTGATGATGTTAAAGAAAAGAATCAGGAACGGGTTGAACGATTACAATCGAAATTACAAACTCTAGCAAGGTTTATTTACTAAATTAATTAAATTTACTTTGAAATATAACAAAATTTGAATTTATTTAATTTAGGGAAAATGAATTGCTTAAACATCAGTTGAAAAAGTATGTTGGCGCCGTACAAATGTTGAAGAAGGATGGATTCCGAAATGAGAATAGTAATTTTAAATATTTACAATTTGTTAGTAATATTTTAAAATTTAATTTTCTTAGGTTGTTTAACTGGTGAACCAGTTCCAGCAATTCCCGAACAGAAATTATTTATTGATTATCATTTCGAAGCAACTGAATACGAAAAGAAACTGATTCAAGTAGCCGAAATGCACGGAGAGTTAATGGAGTTTAACGAACGACTTCATCGACTTTTGTCTCAAAAAGAAGGTATCATTCGAAGGTTGCGAGAAGAATTGATCGACCTCAGAGGACCAGTAAATTATTTTTAATTGTTTAATATAATAAAATGGAATTTATTTATTTAATTTTTAGCTTCCAGATGATAATCAGACCTCAGATGATGAATTAAGTATTACATCGGATTACGATACGTGAGTTACATTAATTTTAATGTTAATTATCAATTATGAATTAATTGTTTTGTTGATTAGATCTTCACTGTCGGCATCAGCTCGGTCGCTAATTAATATTTGGATTCCATCGGCATTTTTAGCTGGGAAATCGTCCGATAGCCATCATGTATACCAGGTACTAAATTTAATTTTATTAAAGACAGTTCTGCCTATATTTTGGTAAATTAAGTAGACTATTTAAATAATTATTTGTATTATTTTAGGTGTACATTCGCATCCGTGATGACGAATGGAATATTTATAGACGGTATGCTCAATTTTATTTGTTACATAAGAGCTTAAAAAAGAAAAATCCAGTTATAAACACTTTCGAATTTCCACCCAAAAAGGCAATCGGCAACAAAGTACATTTATTTTACTTTTGTTTAGCAATAATTTTTTAATATTAATTATTTTCATTGATTTTTAGGATGCGAAATTTGTAGAAGAAAGACGAAAGCGTCTGCAACATTATTTACGTTGTGTTATTAATTTATTTGTCCAACATCACACGGAATTAGGCATCAATCCTGATAAAGAAATTTTAGTCAAGTTTCTACCATTTTTTGGGTAATTTAAATATTATAATTATTAAAATTAATTGGTAATAAATTTTTTATCATAGGGAAAATCAAGCTGGAGATGATCGCAGACGTAGAAATCGAAATCTTTTTTCACGGAGGCAGGAACAATCAAATGATCCTAATGTCCACCACTACACGGGACTCTGATAACTGTGATGTTTATAACAAATTGGTATTGAATTATTTAAAATGATTTGTATGGTTCACTTTATTGCAATCATGAAAGAAAACATTTGTACATTTTAAGTATATGTTTTTATTAATTTTAATTCAAGTCGTATATCGATTTTTAGATAATGAATTTATTTTTTAATATAAAAGAGGTTTTGATCGATTGATTTTACTCACCTGTATATTTTATGTTCTTATGTAATAATTTGGTTCTGAATCAATTTATTACATTATGTGAAAGAATGGTTAATCAATAAAAATAATGACAATTGTATAGAAACAATTCAGTTGCGATCACAATTTATATTAGTTGCATTCTAATCCAAGGAACCATCTGCATAGTTTAGTGTATGTAAATTTGTATGTAAATGTAAATTTGCTTAATGATGATGATTTTCAGAGCAACTTTCAATATTGATTGAATAGTGCAGGAAATATTTAGTTTAATATGTGAATCAGTGCAGTCTGATGTGTAAAACTCAAATCTGATATCATAAATGAATTTTAATCAATAGCTTTTGCAACAGGCGACTTTTACAAAAAACTCATCTCATCCAATTTTAATTTACATTATAGATTTAGGTAGCCCTAGATGCAAGTAGAATTTGTACATGACCATGGATCTCAGGGTGCTCTCGTTTGTCAGATATTTGAGAAAAACTGTTTTAGATTCTCAGTTTTTATGCTCTCATTCAAAAACTACTTGTCAAAAATCACTTTTCGCACCAGAATTGAGTTCTCTGAGTTATCAAACTGCACCGATTTATCGATTAAAATCAAGATTTCCACAAATTAGCAAAAATTGAGACAGTCGCCTAAGTCAACTTTTCCGAAAAACTCATCTCTTCCGATTTTAATTTGCATTGCAGATTTAGGTAGCCCTAGATGCAAGTAGAATTTGTATATAACCACGGACCTTAGGGTGCTCTGGTTCGCTAGATATTTGAGAAGAACGTTTGGGCCATTTCCCATTTTTTTGCCGTAATTCAAAAACTACTAATCAAAAATCACTTTGACTTCAGAATTGAGTTCCCTGCATCAAATGGCACTAATTTATCCCATAAAATCAATAAAAATCAACATTGACAAAAACGGCAAAAGTTGCCTTACTATATTAAGCACTTTTTTGGCACTTTTTTTAAGCACTTTTTTTAAGCACTTTTTTTAAGCACCTTTTTTAAGCACCTTTTTTAGCACTTTTTTCTAAGCACCTTTTGTAGCACTTTTTTAAGCACTTTTTTAAGCACCTTTTTTAGCACTTTTTTTAAGCACTTTTTTTAAGCACTTTTTTAAGCACCTTTTTTAGCACTTTTTTTAAGCACTTTTTTCTAAGCACCTTTTGTAGCACTTTTTTAAGCACTTTTTTAAGCAC
>JAQFZU010000978.1:0-16893 GCA_034696185.1 Henia vesuviana | reverse complement strand
TTATTCCAAGGTTGAGGGTCGGAACCTTTGACTTGAATTCGGGAAGGAAATACATATTTGAAGCAGTGGACGTTTTGTAATCATTCACAAAAAACGAGTCAAAGAGAAGTCGCATAAAAAGAGAAAAATATTGAATCTCTTGAACCCCGCACGACTCCCTCAATACTAATAAAAGTATGTCGTGAGAGGAAAGAGGAGGTTCGAGAAAAGGCAAGGTGATAGAGTCAGCTGTTATAAGAGCAGCTTAGTCGACTCGTATCGGAGCAATGTTGAACTCCCTCTTGGACATAGGGCTTTACGATAGCGATTGAAGTCGAGATCAGACCTTGCCTCGTCATCAATACTTCGCTCAGAAGGATATAACAAAAGATGAGCTTAATCTTCTCAGATGATTGTGAACGTCTTATCAATACCGTCATCATCTCCAACAATAGTAACAAATGGATTCGGCCGATCACGACCTTCGTGAACTCGATAACAGAGGCCAATCATTTAATCGATGAAAAGGATTAAATAAATAATTAAATGTTTGCAATTGATGACTGGCAATAATTTATATTTTCATTTTCCAATTCACATTTTTAATTATATTTTTCAAATGAAAACGTTTGATTTTCAGTGCAGAGGAATCAAAGTAATGACTAAGAGAAACATTTCACGGGGTAATTTCACGGCCGAAACTGATTTATCGAGTACGATAAGGTTGTGAACTTTAGTTTGTACGACCAATATTTTCTTATGCCCTCGTATTGTTCTCGGGAGAAATATGCAACCATAAAAAAGCAACTCGTGCGCAATCTCCTTCGGCATTAATATACAGGGCAAGCGCGAATGTCAGTTTGAAAATTTCCTTTTTTCATTTTCGTTTTTGAATAATTGCATTAATATCCTCTCGAGGAAAATGTAACTTTTGTCGTAAAAGTGCTGTAAAAATATTAATTTTCATATTTTTTTATTACAGGCAACTATTCGCGTTTGGCTTGCGAAATCCAATTCGTACGTAGCATGGGTTATTACTTGATTCAAATCTACATTCCGTCGAGCTTGATCGTCATCATATCATGGGTGTCTTTCTGGCTTAACCGCAACGCGAGCCCGGCACGAGTTGCTTTGGGCGTCACCACTGTGCTCACCATGACCACCTTAATGTCCAGCACGAACGCCGCACTGCCCAAAATCTCGTACGTGAAGAGTATCGACGTCTACTTGGGCACGTGCTTCGTTATGGTTTTCGCTGCTTTACTAGAATATGCGACAGTGGGCTATTTAGCCAAACACATACAGATGAGAAAGAATAGGACTTTGGCGCTGCAGAAGCTGGCCGAACAGCGCAAGGCTCAACTCGAAGCTAACCATGCGCACGAGGGCAGCATCAGCAGCAGTCTCGAACCTGGACAGCAACCCAGGCAAACGGTAAAAAAACAATTTTTTTTATATTTTATATTCCATGTATTAGTATTCTCTTGACTTTTTTTGGGTCACACAAATTAAAATTTCTGCCCAGTCATAACTGGAAAAAAATTAAATTTTCCAGGTCAGAAATATTCTTTTTAAATTTTCTTGTTGAGCTATGAATATCAATAAAAACCTGCAATATAAAACAGCTTTTTTTCTACATTTAAGTTTAGATTTTTTTACCAAACTCGATTACCCAAATATAAATCTGGGGTGAAATAAATCCAGTTTTGAAAATGTAGTTTTTTAAATACTAAGTTGTATAACTTTAACATTTAAGAATGTTATTGACAATTGCTATACAGCAAATAGATGACTTGAGACATTTCAATTTGTTGTTGAAATGTCAAGGATAGCGAATGGTTTCACAATCTATTGAATGGAACAAATAAGGATAAATGAGAAAATCAATTTAGTTTGTGGACATGTACTCACAAACAATATCATATTGAATTGAAACTGATTGGTGTCTAATATCAAATAAATCTAATTGTTTAAATTGTTTTGCTTCGAATTTCGAAAAAAAAAAAATCAAAACACAAACCGTAAATAGCTATTATTGAATTGCCGCCACATGACATTAATAATGACATATTTATTTGTAATTTAATCTAATTCGACACTTTATACGCTTTGTTAAAGTCACACATTCATTTTTAAGCGTCAATACTTGGATTATGGAAATAAGTTTTGACAAGTTGAGCTCACATCACAATTTGAACTTGAATTAGTTTAATGATTTGGAACGCTACAGTTCACTTGAATCATTCAATCGATAAATCTTATTTTAAATTAATTTCAACTTCAATTTCTCCATTTTTTTTTTATTTTACCAAACTAATTAATCCTAAATCCCGAAGATTTTTTTTCAAAATTTTTTTCTAAAAACCCACTTATTAATATAAAGTTTAGCAACTTTAAAATTGGAGTTAAATTAAAGCATTTGATAAAAAAAAATTAAAAATAAAACAAAAAAGGCCCCAAGTTAACCATTTTTTCACATGTTTAGCCATTTAATCTGCAGTAAAATAAGTTATAAGAGTTAGAAAATGATATTGCACCGTGTCCTTGTTACCAAAAGTCTCTTAAATTATTAGCTAATGTAAGGCGAAAGTTTATGGGTACATTTGTTCTGCTTGATGAACAGTTATGGCTCAGTTACCTTTAAAAAAAGCTCCCAAGAGAAGACTCGGATATTTTTTCTCTTCTTTCCCCGTTATTGGTGAGATGTGGTTTGAGATGGAAAAATTTAATCCGTGCTTAAATTATAATAGCTCCTTCATCTGCAACGATGCTTCGTCCCATAAATCTCTCGCGAGTCCTCTGTGAATTGAGTGATGGTGATTCATTACTGCTTAAGCACGACTTAGCTCTCCTTTACCTTTGACACTTTCCCAGCTTTCCATAGTTTCAACAACTAATGAAGTCATCTGTCGTTTAATTAAAGTTACTTTTTTAATATTCCTATCTCAGTCGTTATAATCTCAAAGGTCAGTTTGCAATAAACACATTGGACTCGTGGAAAGTTTGACGAATTTATGTAATAATCTCAGCTGATATCCTATACTTGATTTTAAGGTTTAATTAATTCATGTAATTAGAAAATTAATTCGACTGGAGTTTTATCGATTCTCAATTTCAGTATTAAATGCAATTCGTAAATGTAAAGGTTAAAGTAAGTTAAATTTTTAGGTGTGAAAAGAGAGCGAAAATGACTTGAAGGGGTGAAATGTATATTCCATTTTTGATTTTCAAGTTAATAGACTAAAACGAAGGTTTGTTTCTGCTTGATATTTTATTTCTTTTGAGTTAAATTTAACTCGAAAACCGCAATTCCCAAAGATGTTCTTAGATTATCATTTACTTAAGAGAATCTAAAATTCATGCGATTCTTTGTTTTCATTTATTTATGAGGGTTAATTACGTGACTCGTATTTGTATTTTATATATAAGAATTGGTTCAATTGACTGGAAACTAATTTAAATTTATTGTTATTGTACTCGAAGGTTCTTTTAAAACGTCTTCCTACCAAATTTATAACTATTTCGTGCGAGAATCATAACTCGTTGTTGTTCTTTCGACGCAAACAGCTGCGACGTATAAATCAGAGCTTGAGATATGGTTAGGAGCAAAAAGTAGTTGTTTAACGCAATCTTGACCAATTTTAAGGGGATAACACGCAGTTATTAGTCGAGTGAGTGGTCACACGTGTTTGGCGGGCGGCTGCTATCTCGTCTCTGCGGTCTCGTCAAATTTCAATCGTCCCTTGGGCCAATTATTATTAGTAGCGAACCGTTATCAGCGAATGTCTCTTCCCAAGACGAGCCCGTTAACAGAGTCACTCGGTCATCGCCAAATCTTCAACTTCGTCTGCGGTTACTTCTTTTCAATCTCGTTTCAAATTTTCTTTTAAAATCCATTGGAATTTTTAACTCTCTTTGACATGTGAATTTTTTTACTTTTGAATATTTAATCAGTTAGGAAAAATGTATGAAAATACGACTGTCGTTTCTCATTTTACTCTCGACTGTGACAGCAGATTTGTTTCCAACCACATTCGAGTTTTTAAATGACTTTAACCCTTTCATTTTCTATTAGAAATGTTGTAGCACATCGTCACGATGCGGGTTTAAATTAAATACGACGACGATAACCGTAAAAGTTGCAGTTGCTTTTAATTATTATTTTTTTTGTTGTTTCTTAAAATTGAAATCAAATCTCTTAACGGGTCATTAAAAGACAAACGTAAGGTTTTAACGATTGTACTTCTTATTGTTTTTAGGTGAAAACCGGTTGCCTTTTTTTTCCTAAACTTTTATTACAACCAATAGACATTTTATGTTTATTTTATTCTTTATTGTCACAACTACATGTGCGATCGAGGTTTATTCACGACTTTAAACTAGGTGTTTTGCGAAACATTTTAAATATTTTATTTTCCATTCTTTATAGCTCTTCAACTGTAAAACCTAATTTAAAAGAAAATAAATTTACTTTGGTTCCAGAGTCGGCGTGGAAAAATGACTCTGGAGGATTTTAACTTACTTCTGCAAAAGAAAAAAATGTTCCTATTGTCCCGACAAGCTCTTTTTTCACGGCCTTTGCTTGATGGATCCAATAGACTCTCGCTAGAGTCAGCGAAGGTATCCTTGAGAGAGCCACGAGAGGGCAGAGAATGTCTTTCGACCTGAATCCCCGGTGCATTAAAGGCACTGATAGAAATGCCAAACGTCATTACAACAACAACGTGATCTACGTCAATAAGAATGCAAAGAACGAGTGCTTTTTTAAATAAATGCAAGGGTAAAATGGATGCAATTTTTCTTTCCAGTTTCCATCTCGGCTTGTTTCTTCTATTTGAATCTATCCGATGCACCTGTCGTTTCTTCAAACTCGGTCGAATGATAAGCACCGGAATGTGGAAGCGAATAACAGCTGACGCCGTTTATTGTGTTGAAGTTTCTCCATTACTTCGTGTTCGCCCTTTTGATTTCCGCCTAATTAATCACGAACGAAATCTCGAGTTTTCTTAAATTGGAAATTAATTTCGAATTTTTTTTTTTAATTTAATTTCTTGTTTTCTTTAGGATGCAGAAGGAAATTTGTTGATGGTTTTGCCAAATATTAATTCCTTTCGGGCTTTTCAAAGCGCCACACTCACACAATTGGTTAACTCCGGTGGTATTTTCTCATTAAGTTGGCAGCGCGAGAAATGAAGGGAGTGTGGATATTCACAGAGCACAAGTTGTAAAACTGGCGCTAAATGAAAATTTATTGCACGTTGATGAGGAAAAGAAAAGAAAATTAAAGGCTTTGTCCGGAATTTCGTGTGTTCAACAATTGTTTCAGTCGCAAACTCAAGTTTTGATTGTAATAAATTTAATGCAAGAAAAGTGCAACGATCGGTCAATGACTTTTATATTATTTTTACACTTCCGTTTCCGGTTTGCATTTTTTTTTTTTTACCGAAATGAATTTCAAATGTTATTTGAATAGATTTACTCAATTTTAATTACTAGCTTCATTTCATATGCAAAATAATAAATTTTATTTACAAATTAATTATTTCCACTGGATTTAATCGAGATAAACTCAGCTTTATCTCATTTGAATCCGGTTGTGTGCAACACATCGCAGACAGTTTTGATTTGCTATCGGACTTCGCGAGATGATTTAGACGATGCGTGTTTGTCACGTGAAAGCGGCTTAAACTTGTCCCATTTTGGCATTTTGCATTGCTGCTGACGTTATTCGTTGCTTATGGCGCGCCTGCGCCAGGTTCCAGATAAGCGTGGCAATGTTTAATGACACTTGCGCGTTGTTGGATAATGAGGGTTCCATCAACATTTTTGCGAAGATTTAATTAAGCCTGTTAATTCCTCGCTTGAGCAATATCGATCAGGTGAGAAGGGTCGTCCACACTGACCTGAAACGATGCCAAAATTAATACTTTTATATCTTTAATTTATTATTTTTCATTTACTAAGTTTTTTCTAACCATTAATCCGGCTTAGCTTTCAACAGTACATTTCTTTTATAATTCCCAACAGTATTTTGTAGTCGGATTCGGTATCTATGGATCTAATGCATTGGAAATGTCACTTGGGTTATCAAAATGATACTATTGTAGATGCGAGGAAGGCAATGACGTCAAATACATCCATTGGGATTTATAAACGACCCCAAATGATTCCCAAGTGATGAGGACCAAGTTGATTTCTGTTCACAATCTAAGTACATCGTAAACAGCCGTAAAACACGTTGTTACCATTTCAACTACTCAAATACACAATGTGACCTTAAAGGCATTACACCACCGCATCAACCTCGGAAATTAAAATTAACGAGGCGTGATATAATCTCTTTTATGAAAAAATATCTGTATATATGTATATATACAATGCGAGGCGAGTGATAATAAAATATTTTAAGGGCTTTTATTTCACGTTGTCATAAAAATGTCGAGTTTGGGAATATTTTTTTATGCATTTTTCAAGTAGGTTAAAGGGGGGGGATGGCAATTTGAATAAAAGTGTGACCAATCATTTTTGGCAATTCGCTTTTATTGAGGTCGTAAATTGGGGCATTTGCCAATAGCTATTTGCAATTTAATTAACTCTATCTGTACACTTTGAGTATTGCATTTTCACGTGTTGTGGAAGTTGCATTAAGCTAATTTAACTAAAACACTCGTTAAGAGCTAAAAGTTTTATGTAATTTTTTTTATCTTTAATTTAAAGTGAAGTTTGCATTTATTATTGATGAATCGTAATATAAAGTAATGATATCGGATTATCGATGCACGGTGAATTCGGAGAAATTTTGGTCGTAAAGTGTTGATGTGAATTAGTATTTATTTTCGAGTTGAAAAGTCATTTATCAACTAATTCTTTTGTTTACGAGATTCTGTAGCGAGTTTTAGTCTTGGTTTTACTTTCAACTGCGGCGTTTTAAAATGCGGGGTTTATTGGGCGTGGCATTGGAATGAGAGGCCATTTCTGTCGTCGTCACAATCCCACCTCTGGTTCAAACGGTGGACGTTACTAAAGTCTCATTCTTCCGTCAAAAGACAAATGAGGCAATTTCCGATGCTCTACAACGAGTTTTTTCATCTTTTTTCCTGTCCACTTTTACCAATTTTCTTTTCTTTTTATTGAACTATTTTTTTCTACGTTTTTAAACAATACCAAACCAATTTTCGCAACAATATTTCTTTTTCGTTAATTGAAATTTCTGCTTTTAGTTTTTTTCACATTATTTTGAACTTTATTAGTATTGGATTGTGGGTTACTGCAATCTAAGATTTCCACGGTTTTCTTACTATTTTTATTTTAGCCTTTTGCGACTTGGGAAATATGTCAGCTGTGAAATCAAAGATATCGAAAGAATGGCTGTAGACCACAGACCTGCCACCTACAGGGATCATTACAGCCTTGTTATTTTACAAATCACTCTTAAACATGTAATAATAAATTAAAATACTGTTATTATTTATTATTATTAGTTATTATTAATACAAATTGATTTTGTAACAATACAAATTTTCTATTATTTTATTCCATATTGTTATTTTATTATTTTTAAATTTGATTTAAAAGTTATTTTCATTTTTATTTTTAATTATAAATGAGTGATTTTGCTTTTAGATGATCAATGTTAAATTATGGGTTTTTAGGTCTCAGCATCATCTAGTGACAGGATTTAGGACTGTCACAGTTGTTGATGTAGGGAAGTTTTTACACGAATCCTTATTAACTTGGTGATGTAGACTGTGATGAAAGGGATGAAATTTACAAGCTGATTTGAATTGATCTGAAATTGTTGAAATAGTTAAACTATGATCTAAATATGATCATAAATCAAATTTTTATAAGTTTCAAAGATATTCTTCTTGTATGTGACATTCGGGTCTCAACCCATCATTAATTCAGCATTTTATTTTCAAAGCGACACTTATTTTTGAACAAAGGATAATCTTTTTCAATTTTTACGATCGAGATAAAATAAGTTTTGTCTTTCATTTCCTCTTATTTCGAAGCCCCGAAACTGACCCGCGATTACATCGCTTAATAAAATGTTTTAAAGTGAAATCACGCATTTCCATCTCAACGTTCTCACAATGTAGGCGATATTCGTGAAATAATTCATTTTTATCATCGCTTTTATACGATTTTAGCATTTCAAGGGACTTCCGTTATTACTAAAATGTCGGGCGTTGCGCTTACCAGGTAAAACAATTTCATATTCGTAATTAAAGTGGAAGCGCTCACTGTGACGCACCTTTACGGCTCGATGGGAAAAGTATTCATATTTCATTCGACCGTCGTAAATAATTAAAACGTTAACTCTGCCGTTGCGTCATCGACCGAATGAATTGCCACATCGACTGAGTAAAATTCACAAAATCAAGAAATTAATGTCGTGGGAGCTCAGGTTCGATTTCAAATGTCGTTCTGTGGTTACATTTTTCTCGGTATGTTTTTTTAAAAGTTATTTGAGAACCTCTTTTTGGCATCATTTCAAAAAACACAATCATTTGCTAGTATTACGTACAATAAAGGGTTCTTAAAGTGAAAGTTGTTGAATTTTTCATACAAAATGCATTACCAATGATTATCTCACTCTCGATATACGAGAAAATATTCACCATAGAAAATTTTGAAAAAAATATTTTTGATTGAATAAATCAGGTCGGTTATTAATTGCCGGACATCACGAGTAATTAAGAATATTGCGTGCAATATAATAGAGCGAGTGGGATATAATTTGAGGAATCGATAAATATGTAATAAATTAACATGATATTATGATGGACACTTGACTGTTAGTATATAATTAAATTGCTGTCTGTATACTCCATTATATTTTTTAGGTGTGTGTGTATGTTTGTGATAACAAGTTGGCTGGTGGTCGAATGGTGGTGTTTTAAGTGACAATTTGTTGGCATGACGACCGTGAGTGAATAAATCGGATTTATTGTAAAGGTATGAAGTCATGTGATTAACGACTTAACTGGACGCGTGCCAATTACAGTCGACTAATTATATTGAAATTGATTCTAAAAACTTTTTTTTTAAATAAATAAAAAAGTGTTTATTGATTTATGTTGTTCATTTCGTAATTAAAATTCGTTTTACTCAATGGTATTTTGTGAGTTCAGGCAACGGATTTGTTGTTTTTGTTTTAATTTATGGGATAATTTTGTTGTTTCTTTTGTTTTGCTTTTATTTGTGTTGTTCGGATTTTTACCCACACATTTTATATTTTGCTTTGTTCGGGTACCGTAACATGAAAATTAACATTATTGCATAATTTATTATTACCTTAAAGTAAAAGTTTAAAATTGCGAATTTTGTGTATAATTAAAGCAGTTTTAATTTACTTAACTTGCTGATGGTCCAGCTTCTTAAAGCTGTTTGCTTTAATTGTTCCATTTAAGTGAATATAGACCCTTAGAGATTACCTTATGAGAATCTGATTTCACAATTGTAGGAAAGTAACAAAAATAATTAAAGAATGTGAAGTAAAATGATACAAAATGATACAGAGGAGTACCAATGTGTGTTGGATTTATTTTATGTTCTTAATTGCCATTGCGGCCTTTATCTGCACGGGTTCTGCCCGGATGTCGTTTGTCATACACTTGGTTACATCAACAACCGGAGATTATTACATCCTATATTAGGACTGTCTTAGGAGAACTTCACTTGATAAAATCCAGATGAAATATTTATACAAATAACCTGAATCGTTTATAATCAACGGCACTGTTAAACGTCGCATCCTCGATATTATTTACGGTGACCGTGCGACCCGCTAGAGGCGAGTATACAATCTAACATTAATTTATCGCTCGGTGTGTACAACAACAACAACTCAGGGCCAGTTCGTTATCAGACATTATCAGTCCCCCAATCAATTTCTAGCAATAACGACAACAAACTATTTTTCTGAAATTTTACTTCAACTTCGTAATTGGTTTATCATAATTATCTAATCATTAAAGTGTTTCTTAATTAAAGTAATTGATTGAGCTCTTATATATTTTTTATTTTTTTGCAGGAGGTCCGTTTCAAAATCAACGATCCCAAAGCGCACATAAAAGGTGGCATCGTGTTGGAGAACACGGTGAGTGGCCCCTCAGGAGTTGAGCTGGAACTGGGCCTGAGTCGAGACTTGAACAAGTTATGCGGAATCAGCCCGAGCGATATAGACAAGTACTCTCGGGTCGTGTTCCCTGTATGTTTTGTTTGCTTCAATCTC
Source organism: Henia vesuviana (assembly GCA_034696185.1). NCBI lineage: Eukaryota > Metazoa > Arthropoda > Chilopoda > Geophilomorpha > Dignathodontidae > Henia > Henia vesuviana. Next base: position 6,674 of record JAQFZU010000978.1, on the reverse strand, counting down.
ATGTACTGGATCATTTACTTGCACATCAGTGATGTCCTTGTTGAAAATATCGTGCCCATCAGTATGGAATAAATTCAAATCAATCCTCACCTTTGCCTTTTTTCAGGTTAAATAGTTATTCTGCAATAACCACCACTCAAAAGTTTTAGCCACCAAATTCATCGATAATAATTTAACATTTTAGAAAATTTTTAATTTTTTGTATTTTAAGTAAAAAAAAAATCTACTTCGAAATTTAATCGGTAAAATCGTCATTGAAAAGGGAAATCGAAGGTCTGCGGACACTGAATGTGCAAGTGTCCAGTTTTTACTCACCTGATCACTATTGTTATTATTTGTTTTAAGTCTCAAAACTAAAGCGCTTTTTTGTTTTAAGTGAAACGGGTTTTCGAAATTAGTTGTTTTAATGATAGATGTTAATTTTATTCGGATAATTCGTAGTGTCTCAATGGATTTTTCTTCTGTTTTGATACTGCGCATTATTCGTTTAATTTTGATACTTGTATATAAATTTATCGTCCACAAAGAGTATCACAAATTTTTGTTATTTTGGAATATTTTCTAGACTTTGTCATCATGTAATGTATTGTTTTGGTGTGTGTATTTATTTTATTTTTTAATTTAATGATACATAATTGTTTTAATGTTAGAAAGTACGCAAAAGAAAATGCTTAGCATAAAATGAAGAAACTAATTCTAGATCCAGATGCTGCATTTAACATTTTATGTATATAGTATATATTGTTGTTATTGCTTAAAAATCATTTTTTTTTCATTCGAATCCACCTTTTTGTTTTTGAGATTTACGAAAACAAATCTTGTAATCGATCAAAAATTAATCACAAAATGTCCACTCGTAGATCGAAATTGCACCCACATTCTTGTATAGCTAAGAATTTAATTCCAACTTTTTAATACTTGTTTATGTAACGAATACTATAGGCTATAATAATAATTAATAATAATAATAATAACAAATTCAAATAATTAATAAAAAGGGGGAAAGTTCAAAATACACTCAATTCCACTAAAAACTATGTAAACAGTGGAATGATTGAAAACTTTTATTTGATTAATTCCTTTATTTTGATGTAATGTGTGTTTGGCCTAGATATCAAAGTAAATATTATTTGCTCGAGTGACTCAATAATTGCTTTCAATTTGATTTGCTTGTATAGTAAATAATAATTTTTTATTATTATATAATAGTAACTGTGCTATTTACAAAAAAAAATAATAAATAACAAAAAATAATGTCAAAGTATGTAAAACCAAAACAAATGATTGACATGTCCAAATGAGCAGCTTTGATGCGTATCCTATAACACGATAAAGAAAACAAGTCACTAAAAGTGTATGAATTTTTGTACGAATTTATCCAATGATAATGAGCCCTTTGGATTTCTCAGATGTGCCTTTTACAAACTTTTATATTCCACTCGTTTCTTCTCGAATAGAGTAGCAGGGAAAATGTAGAAATGAATCGTACAAGCAAATTTCACTTTTTATTTTAACTCGTTCAGATTCATTTACGCGTTATCTAAGGAAAGATGAAATACAATATTCAAGAATATATAAATACATATATTTTTGCATATTGATTAATGCAAAAAATACTTTAAATCTACACTAGGCTTTAACATTTAATCAGCAACGATTATTCAACTTTTTAAATTAAATTTTTTCATTTTTGTTGGCATAACATCGTCCATTTTGTGATTGTTTAGAAATAATTTAACACACACCTGTAAATAGATTTGTAAAAAAAAAAATACAAATGTTTTATTTGCATGTTTAATTATATTTGAATTATAATTGCATGAGAAATTTGATGTTTTTTTAAATTTTTGATTTTAGTTAAATTTTTTTTTCACTCTTTAAATAAACATCAGTAAATTGATGTTTGATTGTGATGAAAATGTTTGATGTTGTTATTGCTTTAGATTTAGAATAGAATTTTTTTATGATAATTTAGAACTGCTTAAAAGATTATTATTGCATATTTTTAATTTTTATTAAAAATAAAATATAAGCTAAGCTTTTGTTTATGGAAATGTATTGAAATAAGTTTGTTTTGTGTATTGTTATTTTCTGGGGGAAAGTAAATGTTGTATGAATAGGTAAAATACCAATATCTAAAAAAGGATTTGAAAAACATGTGTAAGTTACAAGTTTGAAATTGTAACTGTATTTGGTGCATATGATAATCAGAAATGTGTTTAAAGTGTAGATTCAGATACAATCTTTAGGGCTGTGGTTTTAATCTACCATATACAACAAAATACACTATTAATTGTTTAAGTGTGGATTGCATTAATTGTTAAGCCCAAAATTAATTTTTAAGTTTTTCTTTAATTTATTATCATCTTACCTAAAATCATTGTGCACCATTGATTTTTGCTGTTTGATACAAACTCTTAATATAACCCACCTAAATTTATGAATAAAAAAAGAGAAAAATTGTTTCGAGAAAATATCTTTTTGTTGTTATTTATTATTTTATTTTTCAATGCAGTATGACTTGTGGCTTTAAACAACATTGTTATTTATTTATTTAATAATTTTTTAATGGCAACTGAATATTTTAATAAAGGAAGGAATTTTAAGTAAGTTGTTAAAATTAAAATGAGGCATTAAAAAGTTTGCTTTTAAAGTGTATCTTTATTTAATTTAATGCAAAAACTATGTTTAACAGTTTCTTTTTTGTATTAGTTTTTGAAGAGACGGCACTTCTCTGTTCTCTCGGGGTTTGATTATTGAGTGCCATCCCATCGATTTTATGACTTGGAAGGAAACGACATATTAACCGTTAACGTTGTTTCCGACTTGGCCTTTTGCTTTTGACAATTTATTGTCTGATTGACAGTCGCAGAGCCAGAAGACCGGGTGTGAGTAGAAGTTTAATACTGCGGTTTCCAAAACCTGTAATATCGGTAGTGTTATTTTATTCAATTCGGCACTCGTTTTACTGACCATTAGAAAATGAGGAATTATATTTAATATTACATTTATTCTTTCTAGTTATTACAGCTGCGGGAAAGAAATTTCATTTCACATCTCAAGTACTCTATTATTTTAAAATGACTTTGGTGCTGACTGAGTTGAAAACCACCGTATTTTAGCGAATTCAGGAGCTGCCGATTGAATGTTTTATTTAAAGGAAATTAAATACTATTTCACACTATATAAAAAAGGTAACCTAAAATTTATAATAAACCAAATCGAACTTGCAAAACTAACTATTGAAAAAATTAATATTCAGAAGTGAAAATTTAATTTTTTCAGTAATATTGAAAAATGATTATTTCTGAATGCTATTTGCATAACGATTTTTCTTTAAATTAAAAATTGAGAAACCACTTAAGATCAAATTGGCATTTACATAATTAAATTCCAAAAATTTATTTTGTATAACTAGATTTAGGTAATTTTAACCATTAACTAAACGCTTTTAAAAGCATTTAAATTGGATTTTATATTCGAATTGAAGCAAAGCTATGAACAGTCTTTATTCATTATAAATTGAAATTTGATTGAATTATTTTATTTCTATTTTTCGTTTCGGTACAAGATTAATTAGAAGAGATTAAGCAGAGAAAATTTCACATCGTAATTTCAATACAAAGGGTTTGATTTTTCATTTTTAATTCGGAGTTGTATTTCATTCTAATTAATTTTTCCAGTTTTAGATGGCTCAAGTTTATTGTTCATTAGTAGATTCTAATGAAGAAAGAAACCTTAAACATCTCGTCGTAAGTAAAACCTTTTTCATTTAAAAAACTAATCATTTTCAGTCAAGTTTAGCAGCAGTAGACATTGGAAACGAATGTCGTTTTTAACTTTATAGCGTTAGATCACTTTAAGAACAGTCTATTTTCGCTCTTTCTATTTCGCTTTTCATTTACACTATCGAAGAAGAATAAGGAGGAATCTCCATAGCAACAGTTACTCCTACGCTATTCACCATTGATGGCGGGTTGCCAAGCTTTCATTCTCCTGGGAGTCTGGTGTCTGAAATCCTCATCTGTTTCTCTATACAAACACAAAAGTTCAGCAACGAACAAGAAACAGCCGTAAACGTAAGCAAGACGTATGTGCCAAGATCTGTGCTGAGTAATCGTACTACTTTCTGCTTTAAGATCCGGCTTATCGTATTGGACATTTTAACTTTCATGAAATCGTAATCATAACTGCATTTTTTATATTTATTTTGGTTGCGAGATCAGCGTATAAAAGGCACGCTCGTGACACTGTTAGCAAGAGAAGTTTTCCTTAATGAAGGCGATAAATAAGGATATTTGGAGTCACGGGGACTCGAAGCTCCTCTCAATCTTGTCGGGTTTAATGAATTGAGCTATACACGCGTGCCAATGTTGCTTACTCGTTTTAATAAATTGCGATAAATGGATTTTTGCGGTATAAAATGAGATGTTGAAACTTTTTAACTCTTAATCACTAGACATTAACAAATGGCTGTTGAGCAACATTAAGTTATTAACGACTTTTTCTCACGTTATGTACTGCATTAAGAAATACTCCTGTTGATTACAAACAGTTTTTTTTTAAATTATTCAATAGAAATTTATGAATTTTAAAATATGTTTTTCCTATCGCCTTGTGAATTTCCCAAGAGATGGCAGTTAGGAATTCTATAAGGTTAAGTTTGCGACACGTGTCGCAGAACCGATTCGTCATCCTGTCATATTTGATGGCAAATCGTGTGCAATTATTTAATTTGTCAGTAAAACTTATAATTCCAATTGATGTTGGCAGTGTTTTGTCACTGCGAGTACCTTGTTTGGACGAGGTCGAATCATCTTAAACCTTTTCAAAAGATTAAGGCATTGAAGATAAATATGTAATAGATACAACAGACGTTGTTATAATTTTCTTCTTTTCAATAGAGATGCGACTCCCTCGAGTGCGCCTGAAAAAGCTCCGCCCGTTGATTGGCTTCTCCTTTTAACTTGTGTTGGTTAAGGATTTTCTTAAGTATTAACAGTCTCAATCCTTTCGTTTTAATTATAGAGGCCCACTAAGGAAATGTTAGGGGACGGATTGTCGTGAAATAAAGTGGCCTTAACCTTTCGTTTAAGTGCATAAACTCGAGACGGGTAATCAGCAAAGTTGCACTTCATTTGCAAACGCAATTAGCAATGCCATTTGGAAAAGTTTTAATGCTTCCAGCTTCGATTCGAGTATTTAAAAAAGCGGAGGATAATGACAATCATCTCATGCCCCACTGGTTCTCTGCAACATTACATACGTGACAAGTTTCTATAAATTTTATCCCGGATTTGAATGCTTAGCGGCGAGTAGATGGGGCAAGAGGGATGTTCGTTTTTTCACTTTGGTAATCGTGCGGCAAATGACAGATTTATATTCAACCCTTTATATTTATTTATTTATTTATATTTTTTAAAATTTCAATCCTCGCACGAGAGTCTCGTTTGTTCTTGTTACTTTGATTGATGCAGCTTTTGCGCACTCGGAATTACGATATAACTCGGTTATTTATAAGGTGTAATTTTTCAATTTTGTTTTCATGCAAATGTGTTTTGCACGCAAAGTGAATTAACTTTTGTCACGATTTCTTACTCATGGTGTTTATGGGTTTTGTATTTATTTCATTGGGTAATAGCAATGTGCCGGGATGTATAAAATTGCATGCGACAGATTGAAATTATGGAAACTTAATCTGAGTTCAGATGCGATAAATGATGAAGTTTTACGTTTTTAGTTTGTGAGTTTAAAGACATTTCATCCAAGTATTTAACTTCGCTTTTAAGGTCTGTCTTGAAGTCAAGAGTGAAGGAACTAATTCTTAACTATTCTGCACGCGACAATTGTCATTGACCCTTTTCTTGGCTGCAGACTGCAAAAGTCTAGTTTAAACGATAATTGTTGTCATTGTCTAGCCAAAAGTCGCTGCCTCAGCTGGTAATTAATCCTCAGTCTTCCACATAATCCCTTGTTTTTCTTTTCCAATTAAAATTCATTCCCATTTGTTTATTTTAAATGTCATTCTAGGATTTAAATTATTTTCGTCTTATTTAAGGTGATGGTGCACATTATATCTTCATAAAGGAGTCACTCAAACACGTAGCACGTGATGAATGTTAGCGCGATGGTGCCCAGAGCAACGGAAAATTGGATCTCATAGATGGACATTGCAATCTGTTGCGATACCTGATGTTGCGCCCCCCCGAGATTAGGATGAGACAAAACAAATAATGTATCTTGTTCGTTATCGCAGTGCCTGAGTGATCCTTGTTTTCTTGTAACTCATATTCTTGTGATTGTCTTTTTAGCAATAAGGTTCACTTTCTAACCTGAAAGGATATGTGCTTCAATAATAATATCGATGTTTTGTAATGTTTTGTACATCTGTTCTGTGTAGTCTTGAATTATTAAGCGATTCTAGTTTTAAACCAACTTTAAACCGAACGCTAACCCTAATTTTAACTGCCAACTCAACTCTAATTCTAGTCATTTTCTAACCCTAATTCCAACTTTAAGTCACCTTTAACTTAAGTCCAATTCTAATCCCAACCATATACTCGATTTTAATCCTTACTCCAACCTTAACTTTAACCCCAAAAATTTAATTCTAACTTTAACTCTAACTCAATCTTTACTTCAAACCCACCTCTAACCTATACTTCATTTTCAAT
>JAQFZU010000977.1:0-16925 GCA_034696185.1 Henia vesuviana | reverse complement strand
TAAATAACTAAGTGTGGCTTCCATTACTAACATTAAAGTTGCAAAACCCGAAAGTGCTGACCTAAGCAAAAAATAATAAAGTTTAATAATAGTAATAGGATGTTGGAAAAAAGTAAAGGTAATACCTAATTCGAAGAAAATGGGTTTAATCTTTACTCGAGTCTCGTGCCTTATCTTAGCCACACCACATATTTTCCCACGTGCATTAAAGTAGATGTCGAACATAGTGAATAGGTTCGATTACCGAACCATTCGTTTAGTGCCGTTCTTCTTGTTTTTTTAGCTATAAAAATGTATAGAAAAATGCAATAATAAAACTGATTTATATGATAAAATATACGAAGATGAGAAATGTGAGCGATAGCGATCTGACTTTTGTTCTCAGCTATTTCACGTTATCGCTGCAATCGTTTTATTTTGTTACTATTTAACGGCATTCGCACTCACTAAAACTTTTCTTATCTTTTTTTAATAAATGAAATAAAAAAAATTGTTTAAAAAAAATAGAAATTTATTACTAGTTAAAAACGATCAATAACTTTTCTAGTTGATGATATTGTTACAAATTATTCCCAGCTGTTCGTTCCATTCCCTAGAAAATAAAGTTCTTTTTTGGTTATTTAGTTGAAAATATGATCAAAAAGTTCAACTTTCTCCATATTTTTTTTTTTACAGTTAACTGTTAAAATATTAACACCAAATGCAGTTTCCTTGCCATTAACACCCAAATTAAAATCAGTAAGCAATAAACGTATTTTATATCAAAAGCCATCAAAGGTAATGAACCAACACACCAAGGGTTTTTCCAAGAAGTAGCAGCTATTTTTATTACTCAAACCAATGCCTTTAGGAAAGTGGCAAATGAGCAATAGTATCAGTAACAAATTGACAACGAACCAAAAGTAAAATAATGTAAAAAATAAAAAATAAATAAAAATAAAATCCAAACCAAATGATAGTATCAACAATCATCAACAAAAGTAACTTAAAAAAGATTTTAAAATGCGCTTATCAACAACATTAAAAGCATTTAATACGCTATTATCGCGTCAAGGATATTGTGACAACAGACACTAAATGCGATGTTTTCTGTGATAAATTTTAGTGGCGGTAATGTAAGAACAATTCCAAGTAAAGATAAGAAAAATTAATTAGCCAAGTTTTATGTTTCGATTAGTAAATTCGACTGCTACAGTTTTTCTCACTGCGTGTGCGCTGAGAATTTTTTTTCTAGAAAAATTTAGTTTAAACCGATTCTTCAAGACTAATAATAGAAATTCCAAATGTGAAAACAACCTCTAAAATATTGATTTTTTTTTGCCTGATTTGACAAAAAAAGAACCTTGGGTCAATATTTTCGGATGATCCCATTTCGTCTACTGTCAGAAGTTTGGATTTCACATTCGAGCAGATTGTTTTATTACAGTTTTATATACACATTAATTTTTTTTATTTTATTTTATTTTCCAAGATTCGAATGCCTAGAGGTTTAATTTATATACTTCTGCGATTTAAACTCTGATAAACCTTGAAAATTAGAATGGAGAAAACATAAACTACGATAGCGAAAGCTGATATATTAAAGTCTCAATTGCGTTTGCATTTTCATTTTACGATGTTTTTCGCATGAAAAAGGAAAAAGATGTAAATTGTAATAAGAAAATTAGAAAAAAAAAATTGAAATGTTTACTGAAGTTTATGATGTATATAAATTTACAACCCTTCAAGCAATAAAAAGAAAAAGTGGTAAAACAAGACTGCATTTGGATGTGGATAATGTTCTTCACTCAGCTGCATTGGAACTTTTAATCTTTGCGTATGACAGCCATTTACTACAGCTTTTTATGGTATAACAACCGTATAAAGTTTTAAGTCCACACACGTATTAAACTTATTTCCTTGTCCCGTTATAAATCCTAACTCACAATAAACTAGCCAATCATCGAACTTAAAACCTGGTGTTTGAAATGGCTTCTACAAAACCGTCTTACACGAGATGATGAGACATGCTCAAACCATAAACGCCTTCCGTTTTTCAATATAGCTTTAGGCCTAATGGAAATCCAATGTTGTGGCATATTATTCTTGCCTTAAGAGGCATATAAAGTGCGTTAAATCACTTAAGACCCTGGCTTCACTTTTATGATTGCTTTACTATTCCATAACAAGCTCTTTGAACTTACATATTTACTTCACCTGATTTTTTATAAACATTTTTAAAAAATAATAAACAAACTCTAAAAAAATAATTTTTGAATTTTAACTGTCAAGTTAAAGCAAGGAAGGACCATTTAGTCCTTTGTGAAGAATATTCCGACTGACAAATACAAAAGAGCTGACATTACACTTCACCCAATGATTTTTCTTATGGTTCCACTCTTATGATTTTCTCCCTTTAATACACCACTGGATGGCGCGAGAAAATGGCAATTTTATTGTAGTCATACCATAACTTTTGTGCTGAATTGCAATAAAAAACGGAAAGATCGCCAGCTTAAAATAATAATTTCTTTGGAATAGACATTACATCAAGAGTAAACATGCTTTTTTTGTAACTTTAAATTAACTCAACATCAGTGAAACCACATAAAACTTCTTTAATGCAAATTTTAAAAGCAATTTAGTTTTAAAATTAAGTTAATTCCTTAGATACTAAAATTAAATTTATTACCTTCCATATACAGGGCAAATCTGAGTATCCGCGAGCACTAATTTTAATCACCGTATCACAGTTCAAAATGGCACATAAGTGTCAAAAGTATAGCTACATGAATCTGCTCTGAAATGGCTCGCAAACTCTAAATGAATCAAGTGCTTTTATTTGTACTCTTTAAGCAGCTTATAAATATATGATTCAGTTTATTAAAAAAATGTAAAAAAACAATAATTTATGTATTTATAAAATTATCTTTAAGTCGATACTTGTTATTATTGATTTGCATCGACGACCGATAAAATCACAGCACTTTGCCGTGTGTGATAGAAATTTGATTCGAAGCTTAAAAAAGATGAAAAGTGAAGATAAAAGCTGAGAAGTAAAGAAAAGAGGGTAAACCACCCAATTGGTATGTCAGTGGCAGGTGCCACAGGCAACTTGATCTGTTTTCGAATTCATGGACTCCTTTCAATCTATTTTCAACATTCTTTTCAAATGCAAAAAGAAAATTGATAATAAACATTCAATTCCAGCGCAAAATATCATAAGTAAGAAATGAATGTGTTTTTTCCATTCTATCTCTTTACCAAAATATTTTTTTTCGTTAAATAAATGAGACCCAAGATGCGCGTTATAACATTAATTATTTGATAAATATAAATGACTTTTGTTGGCCCTCGAGCATCTTTGCCTACTTTTTCTTGTTTGTCTTCACACACGCGAGCAGTGATATTTTCTACCATCATCAGCCTCCCAATAAAGGCTCAACCAAGCAGCAAACGGCTGACAGAAAAGCAATTCCATAAAAGAATCACAGAAAATAATACGAGAAAAGTAAAGAAAGCACCTTTAGTATTATAAATTACGAGTCAAGTTTTAAAAAAGTTCCATTAAATAACGATAAAGAAGTCATAAGAAATTGCTATGTGAAAACCGTAATTTAAAAAGACGAGACATTATTTTTTAACATTTTCATTTAAAATGACATTCGCAACTTAAAATGATTCTATAACTATCAACTCTAAGTGCGAAATAATGTCGTCGATAAATCTAAAAGACTCAATTTCGCAACTACAGTTGGAATTGCAAACTACCGCATGTGTACGACATTTGCGACCTTCATTACATTTGTAATAATTTTTCCGTTAGTTCACGAAAATTTAAAAAAAAGAATTGTATTTAACTTTAATTTTTATTCAAATGTTACTACAATTTTCCTTCTTCTTTTTTTTTCTTATTTAGTTAGGCAACTAAATTACACGAAAAGTTTAATTTCCCATTCAAGCAAACCTTTGGCACAAATCGAGCCAATGATGCGTGCATCCATTTGTAATGCATCAAGACTCTCCGGGGCTCTTTTATGAAGTGTAGAAATGAGACCAGTTTATATTAATTTTACAAACAATGGTCTTTTTTTTATTTAAAGACAATTGAAGTTAAAAAAAATAAGAAGAAAAAGAGAAAAAAGAATGAGGAACACTCACTCTGATTCAATTATCTGTTCCAATACTCGAGTTGAGAAAGTGGTAATTGCTCAAGACATCTTTGCAACTGCTTGAAGCAAAAGCAGCAAACTTCAATGCTAAGCTTCAAATTTAATTAAAAATTGGACGTCCTTGCCCCTTATCAACCTTCGTCATTCATATTTCTGAGAAGATTAGTTGTGATAGCAAAAATGAAAACAAATTTTTCTAATAATTAATTAAAATAAGGTTCAATTAATAATTTTAAAATGCTTCTCGATCATTCTCCTGCCCGAAATTTTTTATTTTATTTCTTTTTTGTCGCATGAACGTGAAAGAATCGATTTTGGTTTTATTCCTCCGAAACAAATAATCGCTTCATTTGCATAAAACACTATTCGCTGGATTTCACACTGCGGCTTCTAATCGGCTTTTTGGTTAGTTTTACAGTTCCACTTCTGCGATTAAGTCAATCTCACAAACAATTTTAAATAAAAAAAAAATTTTTTTTTTAAACATATATTTAGCGAGGCAATTTGTTCTAACCCATTTCATGTGCACACATATCTAAAATTCGAAACCGTACTCGTACTAATTAATTGCTAAAAATAACAAAAGATAAAAATAATAATGTTTTCTTAGTAGGAAAAAAACATATGAGTTTTCTTGAACTAATTGTTCTCCGCATTTTGACATCAGCGGAAATAAGAAATAAAAACAAAAAATAAAAACCATATTGAAATGGGAAAATGTTTTCTTTAGTTCTTACTGTGATTTAAATGTGAATTTCGATCGATTTTTAATATTTTTTATCAAATAATCACAATTTTTCAGTTGTTGATTGAACAGTTCTTTAAAAACTTCTGACAAATGAAGGTTTCCATTTAAGCTTATATTTTTTGTTAACAACCAAATTTCCTCAATATTTCTTGTTCGACAACTAGCGAAGCGTATGATTGGTCCGTTGCTATTATGAAATGCATCCTTATTGATTACTCATCCAATAACAACGTCTATCAAATCGTAAATAAAAAATTGAAGATTTCAAAAATAAAACAAAAATACAATTCTTAGAAAGTATAAAAACTGAAAAATAAATTGGATTTGATGCTTTTAAATAAAAAGTAAAATACAAATATTTGAATAAAAGATAAAATTTATTTACAAATTCTAATTAATGGTTGGATATTAATTTACGAAAATGAGTGTAAAATGGTAACTGGTGGTTTTAGTCATGCAAAACTATATTAAATTTAAATAATGTTGACTTTATTGCCCTTCCACAATATGTCAGTTCCATTTCCATATCATATATCTTAATTTTCCTGACTTTTACATATGTGTCAAATATACAATAACACGAATTCAAATTTACAAACATCAATTTCCAATATTACTTTTATACAAAGAAAAAAGTTCAGATGTTCCTTGGTGCATTACCGAAATGTAAAAATAAATAATTCACAGTTTCATTATTTAATAAACATATTAAGTTTTTTTAAAAGAATATATTTGTTAATTCCCGTTACAAGTCAAACAACTGTCAACATTCAGGTCGTCAAGATGAAGAAATTGCATTAGAGCTTCATACAATATTAATGGTGTATATTTCCTACGATCTAAAAATGATATAAATTTAATTAAATTCCACTTGAGATAAAGTAATTCAAAAACTTATTTAAAACTCATATTTTATTCGTCAAATTCCTAGAATGTTTTATGTCTACCGAGTTAGCAATCGATTCATCAGCTTTAATTCTGATTTTTATTCTCCACTTTTGCCTTCTATTTCACATAACCATAAAAACTTTGAAATAATAAAGCCATAGAAACGTAAATTTAATTTCATTTGAATTCATCTCATAATAATAAATCTGGAAGAAAAAATTTCACATAATTTAAAAAAATAATAAAACATAACTTAAACATTTCGTGCGTTGAAAATTAACCCTTTCAAACCTATCGTTTGAAAACTGTTTTAGTATGCAATTCTTCCTTTTAATCTCTGACCTCCAAAACTCATCAGTCTTGTTTGGTGATATTGATTTTCATTTGCTTTTCTATTTTAATGCTCAAACGTTGTTCAACAAAACAACAACAATCTCTGCCACTAAAAAGCACAATCCGCATCTGCAACTATACCCAATAACGACTAAAAAAATCAAATTGATATACATGTGCCGCATTCTCATGAGTTGCTTTTCTTAGATACAAAAGAGTTGCTTAGCAACTGAATGGTCTAAAGGCACTCAAACTTAAATAGTGCCTTTACTACAACATGGGACTACTTTTTTCCAGAAAAGTTTAAAACTTTTAAAGCAAAATTTAGTCTTTAAATAGAATAGTTTATTTTTACAAAAGTGGTACATTTATAATTTTGTGAAAAACGGAATAAAAAATCGTAAAATCTAATTGGATAAAATGACAAAGAATAGGTTTTGATGGCGCGTCACTTAATAAATCTTGTGAAGTTTTTTTGAAAGTCAAAATAAATTGCTCTTTTTTTTACAGTTACAAACAATAAACAAAAAAATCTTTTTAAATCAAAAAAATCTGTGAATTATTGGAATTAGGATTTTTTATAAGTTGTTGATAAATTTTAGTCAATGTTTTCTTCTATTGTGATAAAACTCAACTTCATTCTAAAAAAAAGTACCAAGACCTTAAAGGATCAGTAAATTACTTGTGTTTTTTTTTGTCTCGTTTGAGGAGAAACAATTTTGAGACGTTGAAGTTTCCGTGTCAAAAGGAAAGAAATTTCTCTTTCTAATACAACATAAATATTTCATGTCCCGTTTTCGGCTTTATCTCGCAGTTTGCAGCAAATCCTTCCTCAACTCCCACTTGGACCATCAAAGGAAAGTGAGCAGATTTACAAGAAAGAAGCTCATTCTATCACATCTCATTCATTGGCCCACAAAAATCTTTCTACAAGTTTAAAAAGAAGTTACAAAGTTTTGCGGGATATAAAAATATTTTCACACACTTCACATAATTTCATATCAGTAATCTTTAAACCAATAAACTTCTAACAATGTCAAAACCTACCTCGTTTTCGGTATAGAATCACCACAATCACAAAAAATAGTTCACTTTATCTCTTCAATTTTTCTTCCTGTTTCAAGTAAGAAGATAAAAAATATATAAAAGTGAAAAACCTGAAACAGTTGGTGATAATCAGGACTCGACAAATAAAATCGCCAATTCGCCCGTGGTCAGTAGATATTAGTGGATTGATAATACCATTCTATGCTATAAAAATATTTTTTAATAGCAATGTGAAGATAAGTAAAACTTTTTCTAATATGTCTGTAGTTCTATGATAATAAGTCGTTTATTTTTATTACTATATGTACTAAAATTATCACCCAAGAACTAAATTTTATTTTTAAAATCGAGCTTTGCTTTGAAAAATGGCATTGGAAAAATAACCTACACACTTATCAACCATTTTCATGTAATTAATTTAACAGCACTTTGACGGTTTGACTTCATTTATTCTTATTTTAAAAAAACTTAAAAGACAAATATTCTCTGGCTTCTGTTCAAATATTGATTTATCATTTATTATAAACTCTTCAACAGAATTTTGCAAGTGGCATTTATTAATTGTTTCATCATACACCAATGAACAGTTTACTTCAATAAGTAATATAAAAAAAAATTATGAAATTATCTTATAAAAATATTATAAATATTATTTATTCAAGAATGTCGTCTATGGCGAACATTTTAAACGTCGTTATAAAAACTTTAAAACTTTTCTGGTAAAAGTGAAAGCGCATTAAATAAATAAATTACTTTCCTAACCAAAAGCCTTAAATTCCTCAGTTATCTTAAAGCATGCCATAGAAGTAGACTGCAAAATGTTTCTAACATTGCAAAAATGATAAAAAAAATTTAAAACTGCATTATTGTGATTAGGAACGAGTTCACTACATATTAAATTTTAGAAAGAAAATTGTATTTTCAAACAAAACCATAAAAGACAAAAATTCTAATGAAAAATTATTTTTAAAATTTTCTTCAAATACTACAGCAACGATAAGTGAATAGCACTTATCTTGCTTAAACTTAATTAAAGTAAGAAATCTAAAAAGACTTCAGCTAATTAAACTAGACAGTGAAATGTGATCATCTTACGACTAAATGACAGTAGGAACAATTGATGGTGTCCTGTCACGAAGTATCCCCTGATTTCGAAAGATTAACTTGCTTTCTAATACCGTTATCTCAGATGTGTTATTCAGTTAAGATTATCAATAACTCAAGATGTCTAGTTATTGATCATTTTTCAAGCAACTTCTTCAAATCTAATTGCTTCTCAAACAATGATAATGATATTGGATATTGTTAAAGAGTGATGTTAATAATAATAATATTAATGAAAATAACATCTTTAACGAAATTAAAGCAACTGATATACTTAAACCACATTAACATAAATTCATCTTTTAAATTCATGTATAGATGTGTTTGGCCTTTGACCAGATGGTATCAACCATTAAATTCACAGGTAAAGAAAGGTCAGTCTCGAGAACAGAAAATGAACTTTGTATTTAGTTTTCATTAAGAAACTCCCAATTAAAATTAGCAGAAAATTTATTATATAACAAAAATATGCAAGGGTGTAGCCAGATTTTTCTATTAAATTTCTATCACTTTTTATAAAATTATTTGTTACTTTATAGATTACTGAATTAAGTAATAAACATAACCTGCGAAGTTTTTTAATTAATACTAAAGTCACATGCGAACTTTAGGGCCGAGCGAGCAGGGCAGCCACGCATGGACCGCGCTTTTATCCACTCCCACTCAAGGCCCTCCCAAGAGCCACCTATCGATCGGCTGCATTAGTTTGAAACAAAGTAAATGCAATGAAGTTTTTATTCTGTGAAACAAAAAAGAAATTAATGGAAAAACCAAATAAAATCAGCTTAAACAACAGTGAAAGTGATATATAGAAAACTGAAAGTATTTTGTTACATGTAAATCAAATTTCTTAAATAACAACATAAATAAACTTATTTAGACTCTTTTTCTGAAAAATTACAAGACGAATGCTTATTAAACAGAACAAAATTTCTGATAAATTTGACAATATTGGACCAATGACAAGATTTGAAAAAAATCTTTATTATAACCAAACAGCTTATTTTGAACTTTATATAAAGATTTTAAAATATTTTCTCATAAACATACTAAAAATCAATAGTGATTTTGATGTTGTATTTCAAGGTAATAATTGAAATTGCATCTGACAAGTGAGCTAGCTAAGAAGTTTAAGAATTCTCTTTTATCTAAGATCATAGAATCACCTAAATTGGCCTTCAACGGTCCAGATCTAACTCAAAATAAATTTATACTTAAAATTAAAACTTTTAGTTCATAAAAACTCTAAGAAGCAAGAAGAAATTATAATATGCTATTATGAATAGCTGACCTGAATTTCAACCCAAATGTCCAAGCAACTTCAAGAATCGATGCACAATATTAAAGCACAGCTAAACCCAAAAAAAAAATCCGATTAGAAATATTACATTTCATTTTTTATATTGTTTGAGAGTTTAGTTCTAATACTTTTTCCCGAATTAATAATATTTTAATATTTTTTTTCAAGCATAGTTCTTCAAATCAAGTGAATAAATTCCATATTTTTATATTCTGAAAGACAAGTTTATTAATTAGCAAATTTTTTGCTGACTGAAAATTTTCAAAAATTATAAACTTTCTAATTGGTTTTGTTAGAAGTTGTGTGGTTTCTCAATGTTAATATTTGCAATGCATTAGCCTACATGTCCATCAGTGAGAATAATAAACAAATGGTTAATTAAAATATCTTTATAAACTGTGTTGTGGCCCGAGGCGGGTGGGTCACGAAAGGCACCGCGACTCACTGTCGCGACACTCGCCCGTGAGACAAAAGGGGCCAAGTTTATGGCTCACTTTTGCACCTCGCATTTCAGGGATCCCTGAGGCTCGAGACACCGAGCTGTGGAAACTTTCCGAGTCACCCAAATGACCAAATTGACCATTGGCAATGGGTCATCCGCCCAATTCGTCCACCAGGAGCCGAGGCTTTAAAAGCCTCGATGACCAGAAAACAAAACAAAACCGAACACAAGCAAACAACTCACGCCAGACCTCAAGACCTCAAAGATCATGCCTGAAACCACACAAGAACCAGGAGTGACCGAGGACCGAGGACCAGTGAGACAATGCTAGATGAACCGCGCCGCCAAATCGCCACGAAAGACTTGGCCGAAAACATTGGCCAAGCAGTGACGCGTGCTGCGTAGGAAGAATTCGGACCTTTCTTCTCACCGGTGTCGAGCTAGCTTCCACTGTGTCAGGGAACCGTAAATATGACTGTTTGCTTGTTGTTTGCCTTAATGATTTATGTAAGAACTTCGGCTCCATTGTTGTTACTGTAGATAACTAACACGCAATAAAAACGTGTTGTAATTGTTAATGATCAAACGACTGTTTCCTCATTGTTTCGAGGTGGAAATCGCTTGTCAACGATGGGCTGAACATAAGTTCTTTAGGAGGGAACCTTAAAATATAAATATTGGGAGTCGAAACTAGCAGCGCGACAACTGAAGTCTAATTACAACTTTTTACAGATTCTTCTGCAATATTACAAGATATCTATACTCTAAATTTTCTACAGAATTCAACTAAATCATTAAAAATATCTATTCTTAAAGCATCTTAACTTTTTTGACTTTTAAATATGAACTAATTAAAACTCTGATCATTTTTGTCAATATTTATACAAAAGGATTAATAAAACTCCATGCATTGTTTATTTAGCAATATTTTACAGCTTCAAGGAAGATAAAGTCAAGGATTGGTAAGAGAAATTGTGATGTGCTTTCTAGCGAATTAGAAAAAATTATTGAACCCTTCTAACATATTATTTCATCCTTTTTATTTGTTTCATCTCATTCAGAGGTAAATATACATTGAATCTCGCACAAAAATGTTAAAAAAAATGTTCTGGAAAAAGTAAATGTTTAACATCTCTTTTAGCCATATGTACGTAGCTAAAAAGTTGAATTTGTGTTCAAATGCATCCATACCTTTTTGCAAAGTGAAGATCTCAATAGATGTTATTGAGTGCTTTTCTTCCTGTATCGAGAAAATCTATAGTCGGTGCTTCTGTGACTCGACCTATAAGATTCAATGTTAGAGACAAACACCAACCACGTTTGAGGTAACCTAAGCACTCGAAGAGCCATCAAACCTACCCTTTTTCTTAGTGATGTTCACCAAAAGCACACAATTTGCTCTTCACTTACATTTTTACATGAATGTTTCATGACTATATTATCTTTGACGATAGAATTTTTATAGCCGATACTCAGTAAAAGTTTCAAAATTTTTCCAAGTAAAATATAAAATATAAAGAAAAATGATCTTAAAAATGATAGATAAAAGAAGAATCAATTTACGTAAATGAATTTTTCAACATATTTTAAATTTATAAAGAGCCAGTAAAAGAGTCTTTGAAGATGTCTTTTTCTGCCTTAATGCAATGTGAAAATCAAGTTAGACAACGAAAGGAAAATAAAAAAAAAATTTAATAATAGTTTTAAAATAAAATTTCCTCTATAAAGTTTTGATACTTTTTAGACATTATTTATTACAATTTAGATTATTTTTATAACTAGAAAATTTTTAACATTTTTAAAAAAAATATAAATTAAAAAGCAGTCGATTTACTCATGCAATCTCAAAGTTTTTTTAATACTTAAAGAAATCGACTTAAAGTCTCGTAGCAGCAAACTTTTACATTTCAAATTTCACAGATTCAAATTCAATTTAAAATACTTTTTGGCAGACGGAAAAACTTTTAAATCTTGCAAAGTCTTAAAGTTTTAAAGGCGTACTATCAACATAATTCTTAACTCAAAATTCCACAAACCATCATCACTTGAAACAAATCACCACATTTGTAAGTGCAACCAAGCAACAAAATTATGCATTCATCACTAAAAACTTGGCACCAATTGCCAATTAAGTCTAACAGATTCACTTCTGGTTAGATTTATGACTCTCAGCATTTCTCTATAAGTACTATGCACATTTATGTTTTCCTTAACTTCAGCAACCCTAAAAGGTGTTGTAAATAATCAACGACTTGAAACCAACGATCATTAGCTTAAACACTGTGTGGGAACCATTGAATTGACTTCATGAATAATTCAACAGAACTTCTCAGCCCAAACAAACAAACTGCATCAATGTAAACAGTCTTTTACACTCTTTGATAAAAGTATTACTCTATTTCCAATTCCGCTACCTAACTTGTCTATTGATCGTTCCATCAAAACATCAAATAAAATCAAATTCAAATCATTAAAAAGTCAATAATTATTCGTTGTGATTTATTATGCGGAAGATAAACACCAAAGCAACTTAAAAACTTCACCAAAATCAAATAATAAATTAATTTTAAAAAATCTTTTTAAAACTTAAATTAATCCTTACACAAATTCGAATTACTTATTTTAATTGAAAATTTTTTCATAATTAGTAATTTTACTTCGAAAACCTCAATGCAATTAAAATCTGTAACTAAGACCAACCCATACTTCACCATATAAGATTAGATCAAAATGAATAACAAAATCTCTTTTAGTTACAAACCTCAGTATTTACTGCGAATGTTTAAGCGACCATCAAGGCCAATAATCCTCTAGCTTATCTCGACAGCTCTCCACTCATTCCATTTCCATTAAATCTTTAATTCAACAACAGAATGTTTAAAAAGAAAACTTTACTTTTCAAAATCCCCTAACAGAAGAAAACAGCTATCAGCAGTAGTGCGCAAATACTCCCGAGTGATCTGCCCCAACACTAATGGCTCAAAAAGAAACAGGGCGCAGATTTACTAACAGTGCTCGAGGACAATGTAAATACTTTAACTTTAACGTTCCACTATTTTGTGTGCATTGCACACGGCCTAGTGAGTTTCTTGGGAAATTAGTAAAACTATTTAGAGTTGCCATAGAGCGATTTAAAAATCTTGTCATGAAAAAACAAGTGTGCAGAGACTCGAAAATTATAAAATTTTTATTAAATTGCTACACATGTCGCGGTCGATTCTCGAACCAATAATTTAGATGAAAGCAACAGGAGGTAAGTGACGTCTGCGAGTTATTGGCGAGAAAACAGGCTCGCAGCTGTGTAACCGAATGAAAAATGCATGAAAAAAATCTATAGATGGAGTTACAGTTTCCTAGCAAATAAAGTTTTAAGATAGAAAATCGATAGTTTCAAGGCTTTTCGCTTTCAAATCCAATAAAGGAAATCATCTAAGAGTCTTTACAACCAACTCCAAAAAAAAAAAAAACAGATATACTAAAACCCTTAATATTCATTACTGCAATAAATTTTATCTCTTTCTCGATCGAAATTTTTCCTTTTTTCACTCGTAAAATCCGAATTCCATCGTAAGTTTCTTCGCCCAATCTCATAAACAAAAGCCAAGAAAATTAATCAGGTTGTTTTTCTTTTATTTCAGAAAATAGTAAAGAAAAGCAAGATTCTTGAGTTACATTAGCTGGAAACAACATCGACCAATCTGTCTGTTTATTGCTATTTTTGAAAAAACCGATAAGCCAATATAATCAAAGACAACTGTTAAAGGCCAAAGTTATCAAAACAATTTCCGAAACTTTTTTGAAATTTATTTTCGTAAATAATCAATTAAAATTGTAAATATATATTCTGAATAAACAAAATGTCGTTGGCAATAAATAATCAATTAAATAGACTTGCATCGTTATCGGAATTCATCATCACTTAGCAACCAATGCAACTGAATGTAACGGATGGAAGTAGTGATAAGTAGTCGAAAGGATAAAAAACAACAATTTTCACTCTTATTGATCACATCCTTGCTTTGATCTTGCTGTTGGCTGGGCTTATTGTATTTGTTCTTTCATTAGATCTTGTCTCATGTTATTTTAATAAAAATGGGTACCAAGCAAAATAGCTTTTCTACTTTTACTTTGTCATAAAGTTTTTAAAAAAATATTCGCAAAAAAGAGAAAAAATACTGAATACATTAATTTTAAAACATGTGAGTTTATAAAATAATTTTAATGAGTTCCTTGCATGTTGCCATGGTCCAAAATTAAAATGTTTCTGGAAAATTTATCATAAGACATGAATTTTTAAGTCATAATAAATCTTTTTTTTAAGTTTCTTAACTGCAAACAATTTGTCAACTGCAGAAGTGTCTGTTTAGATCTCTTTCTTAAAACTATTCGCACTAAAGCACTTATTACTCGGGTGTTTTAAGATGTTCTCTTGTGATCAACTTACTCTATAAGTCATTCGCAGTTCATCCACTTTATTCTGCTGTCATTTCCATTTCTTTTTACTCTTTTTGTACTGTTTGCACCACTGTGGTAGTATGATTGAATTTTGATTCACTTTATTTTTAGTATATTTACGGTAAAAGATACTCATTTGCATTAACTTTCATTCTTAAATTCATGCACCCACTTTAGATTTACAAAAAACAATAGAAATATGGGTTGTTTTCAGTCACTTAAGCAACAATAATTTTAAGCTGCAATAATAAAAATGGGAGATTAGAATAAGAACAATTGCATGTTAAGTAGTGTTAATTAAACTGAAAGTTGTTCTTCAAAGTCTTTATTAGATTACACTGCCAATTAATATCATTTTATTAAATCCTAAATGACAAACCGTCAGCCAAAATCCTTCCCAAATCCCTACATTCAACAAAACAAATCTCTTCGCATTAATATACATTAGTATGCAAGAAATAATAAACATTTCTCTTTAACACAACTGATAATCGATTTCAATTATTCGCAAAGATAAAATACAACTTAAGACTGCATCAAATTTATCTTCATAGTCATTGTTCAATTTAAGTTCATCATTTGTAGGATAAGCCTAATATAGTGGATTTTGTCTAATCTAGAAAATCGTATTTCGAATACAATTTGTGAATAAATAACTGGGCATCTTAAATGGAATCAATAAATGTAATTTCAATTAAAAAATGGCATATTAATAACAAAGGCTTGTAATGTCAAAAGCACTTTTTGCTTAATACAATTAAGAACAAAGAAAATCGTAACGTTCAGAGGAAAAGTAAAGAACAATAACGTAAGCTTTATTTCCCCACGTTAAATATTATATTATAACAATTTTTTTTCTTTTAATTAAAGTGAATAACAACAAATGTTTTAAAAAAATTATAATTGCATAAGAATTTTCAACCGTTAAATTTTTAATTTGAGAAAGTCTCAAATGAAAAAAAAATTAATTATAATTATTTTTTTAATGTTTGGTTTCAACAATGTTCATTAATAGTAACAAAAATATGTTAAAGCTTAAAAAATTTATGAACTGTAAATCTCACGAGTTTGTATAAATTTAGCAATATTCAAATGTAAATAGAAACGTTCAGTGATCCTTTCAGTAAGCATAACGATTTCATTACTGCCTCATTGCCTGTCACTTTTAATCTGTTCTATTCAACGTTCTCAATATACTAATGATATGTAAACTTTTATAACAATTCACTGAATAATATTTAAAAAGACTTAACAAAATAAAATTACAAACTTTATCGTGTTTTTAAAACTGCAATGAAAAGCTAAGCACAGTCTAATGTAGTTTATACTATTAATAAGTCCAGATTTTTACCAACGACAGAAATATTCGTTAAAACTAAAAACTGAAAAAATCTTCAAAAACTTTCAAAACTATAACTGGAATGTTAAACTCTCCCATACAAAACCTGAATTTTAAATTTCGTCTGACGGTAGGACCTTTTTGTATAAAAGCTATTCAATCGGCAAGATTACGCCATACATATGAATCAACTTTATCTTCATTGATTTTTTAAAGTAGTTTTTCTTTTAAAAAAAATTAATAAATCAACAAGATTACATATATTCGAAGTAAAATATGTTTATTTACAGAAAGCACATTTTAATTTGTATAGTTTGAAAAACCGATTACAATGAAACACCGAAATCAACTGCAACGAAAGCAAGGGACAATATTTTATCTTTAAATATGATTTTAACATGACTTTAACGTAATCTCCTTATTCAACAGCGTACGGAAACAATGTGAATATTGCCTAGAAGCAATTTTCTCTATGTGAAATGCATTTACAAAGCACACAAGTATACATTTAATCCCTCATTCCCTTAGGCATTTACTGCATAGGTGACGTGTTCGCAACTAAACATAACTCAGACTACCTTCAGGACCGCTAGCATCTCCAAACAAATGTATAAATTTATGGGTCCTCTCAGAATATCTTGTATGAAAACTATATTAAATACAAACAAACAATCTCGAGTTCACCTTAACCTATGCTCCCAGCATTTGCCTGACAATATTTTAATGGTACTTTACAATAAATAATGATAATGAATTTAGTTGCTCTTTAATTCTTATTTTGCAATGGTTTAAAAGTAAATATTAGTAATTATCATTAGTGGTTCTAATTTCTACTTTCTAATGATAAAAAAGTGATCAATCATAACAAAAATATTATTAATAAAAAGATAACATTTCTTGATGTGTGTATCTGTTTCAAGATTTTTCATTTTCTTGTGCCTAATTTTAAGTATAATTATAAAGTGTTACCACATTCATTATGAAGCTCCAGAAGCTGATGCGAAGCTATTCAGCGCCAGCCTGCAAGGTAGCTATGAGCATTCAATTATATTACATTCGGAAATAATGTTGCTTACTTCTGGTTTTCCAAATACCTACTCCTTTTACAGTACTTTTAA
>JAQFZU010000976.1:0-16937 GCA_034696185.1 Henia vesuviana | reverse complement strand
TAGTATCGCGAAGAAACCTCTTATCTACTTCATTATAACGAAACGGCTTGATTTTAATTGGAATATCACTACGTAAAGGGATTATACACTCTTCTTCGGTGCAAGTACCCATCTTATCGGTACATGAAAATGCATCCTTGTTTGCGTGCAGGATACCGCGAAATCTATCAAGTTGATCAGATGTTAATGGCATCGTGAGCTTCTGAATCATCCGTTCAACGTCCCAATGGAACTCATCACCTTCGGCAACCGCTCCACTAACCTCCTCTTGCCCAGTGTCCATCTCTTTCCCACTGAGTCGTAATTCCTCCGGTTCCGTAATCCTCATCTTGTCATTGATTATGTTCTTTATTGGCAAATCCACCCTTACTGCACAAGAAGCAATTTTTGGTTCTACGTTGATCTTCTTAAAGAGACTCAAAGATCCATCGTTATCCTGCACCCACATAATGCCCGCTTGTATCTTCCAATCCGCACCGACGACCAAAGGAAAAGGTGCCTTTTGAACTACTATTGCATCCGAAATCCTGGTCTGGAAATCACCAATGTGAACATCCAAATCAATGCTACCCAAAGCTGGTGCATCACCGTTTATCGTTCGCATTATAACTCCTTTTAATGGGCGAATATCACTCATTGTTGGCAGAAACGCCCGCTCGATCATTGTAGAATCGGAGCCTCCGTCAAATAAAGTTTTCAATGATCGTCCAGCTTGAACCACGTGACAGTCTACTATTGAAAGTCCCTTTAATGGCAATTTTGATTTAAGTATACACAATGATACCTTAGAATCCGTAACCATATTTGACTTTTGTTGTTTTGTTTTATTATTTGCAATTGGAATTGGTGCCGTTACTGGTGTGCTTGTAACACGTCGATCTGTGCGTGTATCCGGCAATGAGCACTCTGTTGATATGTGTCCTAATGCACTACACCTGTAACAACGCACTCTACTCTTATCCATACCACGATGAAATCTTGCGCTGAAATTTCGTTTTTCGTCGTTTTGGTCCTCGGAACCTCCATTAGACTGAACCTCGATAGCCTTCTTAACGGTACCAAATTTTTGGGATCCTTGTTTGTTTTGTCTATGCGCTGTATCATCCAAATTTCGGGCTTTAGTGTACAACTCAAAATAATTTGCACTCGGAGTGATACGCATCAAGTCCTGAACATGTGGATCAGTAAGTCCATCGACAGTCATTCGAATCTTGTCGTCTTCCGATACAACAAAACTTTCCACAGTTCTCTGGATTAACGCAAAATTTGCAGAAACGTGATCTGCGATAGTTTCATTATGGGTTTGAGTGCGTCGACTCATTCGTATCCGCCACTGATCCTGGCTTTCATTTACTCCAAAATACGTTTGTAGTGACGCTATCCAATCCCTCCATACGTAGATCGCTCGACCATAAATATCGTTCCAATCGGATGCCTGACCCTCCAATAAACCAGTTGCCACTGCAATCTTTGCCTCATTAGTCCATTGAGCCAACACTGCAGCACAATCAACTTCTCGTATAAAAAAATGCACTGACTCATCGATACGACCGGCAAACATCTTTAAATTCTTCACAATGTCTTATTATCGTTAAACAAGATTGTAACAATTTCTGCTTTACTTTTGCTCGCAATATCCAAATTCCGCGTGTTGCATTCATCCTTTAAAATATCCACATTGATCATCGACAAAATAGTGGTATCTGCCGATTGCGAAATCAATTCCTTGGTAGCCATTATTAATAAAATTCGCAATTTCCAAAACAAAACTATTCAACTCACTGTCTTAAGTAGTTTTGCACTCGTTTACAAATGGCGGCTGTTGTAAAATCTTTTTTTTTCTTTTTTTTTTCTATGGGCAACACTTACGTTTGCACGCCGCACTCGTTTTTACAATTTGTCCTTCGTTTACACTCACATCTAACTCGTAATCGTACGTTGGAATTCACAATTTGCTCGCTGTTGCACCTCAGGCTCGAATCGTAGTCGTACGTCGGACTCGCTGTTGTGCCACGTTGCAATTCACTCGCTGTTGCGCCTCAGGCTCAATTCGTAGTCGTACGTTGGACTCACTGTTGTGCCACGTTGCAAATCGCTCATTGTTGCGCCTCGTGCTCGAATTGTAGTCGTACGTTGGACTCACTGTTGTGCCACGTTGCAAATCGCTCGTTGTTGCGCCTCGGGCTCGAAACGTAGTCGTACGTCGGACTCACTGTTGTGCCACGTTGCAATTCGCTGTTGCACCTCGTTTCCGGAAAAAACGTGTAGAAAATAATACTTGGATTTGAAAGGGTCGGTTCAACCTGCACTAAATTTTTTAGTTTTTTTTGCTTCGCAGCGCCATGTGAGAATAAAACTTCGTTGTACTCGAACATAAAACGTTATTTTATTACTAAAACTAAAACCACCAATTACAACTTACATACAAATAAAATCACAAACTAAAGAGGGCGCTGTGCTGGCAAAACCAAGTCTTAAAGGTGTAAAGGGATGTTTTTATGTCACAGTAATAATAGCATTTTTATACTTTTTTAAATTGCCTCTTATTTGTTGTAAGCATTTCTTTTGTGTAAACGGTCAAATTTATTTAAGATTTCCAATAATAAATAAATTAAGTTAAACAATAAAATTAATTAAAAAATTATTTTACTTCATGTAGAATGGTGTAGATATGGATATATTTCTAAAACATAATGCAATGGTTTTTTTTAATTAACAGTCACGTTGCTAATGTTCGAAGCATTTGATTTTTACAGAACTTGTCAATACATTGTTATTTTTAAACTCATCTAACATAAACTTAATATGTGATTGAACTGAATCTTCATCTTTAATTTCATCTAATGAGTTCTATTTTAAAAAATTAGATTAATACATTGTAAAATAGAAAAATGAATATGAATTCACCTTGGTATATCAAATAACTTTGTTGATTCTGGAATTTCATTATTGCCTGTTGCTCTTCTTTTTAGCATTTTTGCATTTGTTTCTTTACTGAATTTTATTTTCATTGCTTTTATAGTATCATTATCAGTATTGGATTTTCCACGGTTGTATTTAAACTTTGCCCTTAGAATCTCTACTCATGAACTCTAAAATAGCAAAATTATATTTAACACGTTTATAAATTAAATTAAAACATTGCTATTTTTATTACAATTCCATTGCCAGTTTTGTCTTTTAGTTGTGGGTATTTGTATACGATTTTTGCACAGATGATGGCCTAATTTGAATGTGAAAATCTATGAATCAGCAATAAAAATCAAATTAAACAATAGATTTTTTTATGCATTTTTTTTTGCATTTTTGCATTTTTATATTTTTTTTCAAGTTTTAAATATTTTATTTTGGTTGCATAATTTAATATTATATATTACTAAATCTTGTATTATTTATTATTCATTAAATAAATATTAAATTTGAATACATGCATAGTGCAGTGAAGCTAAACTATATTTTAATAAGAAATTTCATTTGTGTAAAATCTATTAAAGAGAAAATGTCTGATTAATTTTATCCAAACTAACAAATATTATGACTTAATTCTTTTTTACCTTTACTGTATTTAATTTGAAAATAAATAGCTCAGTGTTTAGAAGTTACTAAATAACTTTATAAACAGACAGATTTTTTTCCCTATAAACAGCCAAATAATATTTTTCTATTTATAATCTGTGTTTTCAACTTAAAATTTAGTTTTAGAAATGATAAAAGATAGTGGGTTATTTATAAATAATACTAATAATTTTTTAAGCAATTAATTTTTACTTTGATTTTAAAAAAGTATAGTTAAAAGTTCTTTATATGGCTTACAATGTTTGGATTATCAGATGTTGAAATAAGAGTTCTATTACTTGACATTGCAGTTGTCGTGATCTCTAATGGGTTAGGTGAATTAATTCGCCTAACGACAAGAGACACTAATATTTAAAGTGGTTTATTTTAAGAATAAACATTGACCTACTTTCTCACAACTCTTTAATATCCGCATTCCATAAGGAATTAGGATTAGGAACCCGATATCCTTGTCACAAGTTAGTGACGTCATTTGCTAACTTGTAACCGACCAATCCCGTCCCACGGACAAACGGATTACTCCGTTTTGTCCACTAGGCACCCCTAGTTATTTAAGCTTCTGTAACTGGATGGTCAGAATCAGTTTCTCACCATTCTACCAGCTACAAGCCACCAGACAAGTCCTCAGCGACCCTCAACCGTCAAGCCAACAGAGTGCCTGTTTGAGCCCAGTGGAGTGACCCGAGGATTAAGTTTCGTCCAACTGCCTAGTTGGGAATTACTGAGGTTCCTGAACCCCTAGATAACAACCACCAAACCGCCAGATCAGCCTAGACCAGATCCGTCCAGCCACAGCACTGGTGCGTGCTGACCTCTAGAATCCACGACCTTTTTGTCAAACGCATAGTCGTTAACACTACACACCTTTTAGTTAAGTTTAGTATTTGTTATACCATTGTACAGCCTCTCGTGGCTACCTTCACATTTGTAATAATTTATCTGCCTATTTGGAATAAATTCCAAAGTATTTATTTGCCACCTAGTTATTGTCTATTTTATTTTGCTCTTAACCACGTGAATAAATCACATGGTCTTTTTTTCGATACGTATTTAACTAATCAGAGTCACCCGACTCCAAGGCACGACACAGTGTAAAGGTTTGGTTGGTTAAACAACTTGTAATATCTGCTGATAATGTTATATTGCAGTTGACTATCTCACTAGATGAGGTGGTTGGCAGTGACTGGATTTCACCTGTCATATATATTTGAATAAATTGTTATAATAAATTTAATAATAATAAAAATTAATATTATTAAAATCTATCTAGTTTTTCTTCATGATTAGTCTCACTTGTTGTTGATGCTTTAATCTAAAATTCAGAATTTAATAATAAACAAATATTTTATAATTAAATAGAATTAAATATATCAATTTAACTTTGCCTTTGTTTTCTATTATTTCGCTATTACTATCCATATCAATAAACTCATTTAGCTCATTATCATGTAACTATATTAAAGTCTAAACTATAAATAAATTACCTAATTAAATGCAATCAGTAACTTACCTAAGATATTGCTTCACCAGGCTTGAGTAAATGTTTGAAGTTATTATCCTTACTCAGTATTTCTTTTAGTTGATCTTAATGTATTATTTTGTCTTCTAATATAATCTTTTTTTTTCTTTCATTAAATTCTAAAATGCAAATTGACATCTTAAATTTGCTTGCTGTTTGCTGTAGAAATATTGAAGTGACCAGAAATAATAATCAAGATTAGGAAATGACATCATCAAATCTGAATTAAAACTAAAAGTTGTAACGCGATTAAAAGTCTCATAGTGTCTTTTAGAGGTACCAGACCGAAAGTTTTGGTATTATGTTGTAAATAAATAACCTGATGATCAATTAATTCTTTAAACAAAGATTAGTTGGTTGTCAGTAAGTTATTTATAAGGTTTTGTGTAAAATCTTCTAGTTTGGACATGTGTGGCTATAATTAGTTGTTACGGTTAACTTTAACCAGATGCTATTTATGAGAGCACATGTCCTTGTTGTAGTAAGTGCCCATTAGATAGCATTTTGGTGGACAACTTTGGCCATTTCATCCGAGTGGATGGAAATGGAAGAGTCCGAGTGTCTGAAGAGTGGAGATTGGGTGCTTTCACCCTCTTTTGTGTAGACAAGATTAGTTGGCTATATGAGCCAATACAGTGTTTTGTTCTTGCTTGCTTTATTACCTTTGAATGTTTGATAACATGATTGATCTAATGATTGACTTTGGTCACATTGATTGATGCATTTTGCACAGACTAGCGAATAGCTTGACGTGGAAATGAATTCAGTGCGTACCTGATCCTGGAAAGCAACCGATGATGGCAACTCATTATAGCTCTGCCTGAATTGGGGCCGGCACTGTACTGAAAAATGGCAGTGATCCAGTGCATGGGTTGCAAGTTCGAATGTCGCCAGTTCTCTGTGTATTGATGTATTTTATCCGATGACACTTTGTCGAGTTAAAGAGTAAATTTTTTATCGATACGGGTAGTGAAAGGCAACTACTGCCCTGGACAATGAGAGACGCATCGTCTTAGGTGTCGATGACTACTGTTCCCGGGATCGTGAGGCCACTCTGTTTGTATTTTCAGTTAGCCAAGATTATTTCATGATAATAATACGAATCTAGAAGCAAAAGGAATTTCTCCCGCTCACGAGGAGCTGTTTGGTGACGAACCGGAAGTCGGTTTGAGACGCCGTGTGAACCGTGTGATACTTCGAGATGGAGAAATAATGCGATTGCATTATCTTACATCTCCTGAATCACTCAGATCCCTAATAATACATTTCATGTCCGACCATGTGTTCTAGTGAGTAGTGTTTAAATAGCGGTTCCAGCCCACTTTCCGGAAGTGACGTCACAAGCCACGCCCCCTCCAACATTTCGCGTCCCATACAGCGCCGCCATCTTGTTTCCGGTTGACACTGGAGGCGTCCATCTTGCAGAAACGTTACTTTCGGTAGCCATTTTGTAAGCATCCGCTCTAATTAATTAGTCCCATTTAAGACCCCACCCTAAGACGTCAACAACCCCCACCAAAATTGAATTTATCGATTGGTCATAGTTTTTGACCAATGACAGCACGCTATGACGTCACCGATTGTTCCCACGCGTTCGATGACGTCACCAATCGATCGGGCATAGTCGATTACCCCCCCGAAGGTCGTTTGCGATGATGTAGCGATGACGTGTACGCAAGGACATGGAAACGCGCTATAGGGAGAAGCCCACTCCCTCTTAAAAAAGTCGGCATACGAGAAGCGCGCTTTTGCCATGCCGCGTTTGGTCCACACGCTCCCGCCCGTCGATGACACAATGTCCCATCAAAAAAAAAAATGTTTTTTCTTTTTTCTTACTTAGTTGGTGTAGTGGTGGCGCTGCGTTCTATAATGTATTCGTGTTATGCTAATTATTATTCATTGTGTTTATGCTTTTGTCTTTTAACGGTTTTCTCGAGTCTCACAAGATTACTCGTTTTGGTGAACCGATGCGATGTAGGCGAATGCTCGTATTTAGTGATTATAAATATATTATTATTTTAATCATTTTTATTTTGTTTTCCATTATTACATTGGCGACGAGGATGGCTCATTTAATTCCACCTTTGGGCAATTTTGATTTTGAGGGCCATGGAGTTGGTGAGAGATGGACAAGATATAAGAAGTCATTCACATATTATGCACATGCTGTTGAATGCAGTGAGGATAGAAAGACTGCACTCCTTCTACATATTGCGGGGACTGCCTTTCAGGAACTAAGTGAAACACTGGGAATAGCGCATAATACTGAATTCAAGGACGTAGAGAGTAAGCTAGATTTATATTTTGAGCCTAAAAGGAATTGTGCATTTGAGAGGCATGTTTTCCATGCTGCGGCTCAGCTACCTGAAGAAACCTGTGACAACTTTGTGACTAGATTGAGAACCTTAGCCCGATATTGTGAATACGGCAGCCAAGTGGATTCCCATATACGAGATCAATTTATAGAGAAATGCAGGGATGAAAGATTGCGACGGCGCCTGTTAAGAAGTGATAATGTTGATTTGGAAAAATTATTGAAGATAGCCAGAGCTGCTGAAACGTCCGAGAGACAGGCATGTGAAATCGAAAATCAGGAAACCAAAAACTTACAAAATTTGGAAGATATTCATTTTGTTAAGAGAGACAAATCTGGGAAACGACCGAATTACGATAATTACCGCGATGGTTCAAATAAACTTAAATCGGATACAACAAGCAGTTCCAATAAACATAAATGCACGCGATGTGGAAGAATGGGACATGACAAGATGACCTGCCGTGTTTCCGCTAATGTCAAGTGTTTTAATTGTGGTTCATTGGGACATTACGCCCGATGTTGCAATGGTACAAAATCTAAGGACGCACAGGAGGGAAATAAAGAATTTTTGCAACGTAAGGTCCACTTTGTACAGGATGCAGTTGACGATGTGATGTCGGAAGATTCTATCTTTTCCATTGGGGACGGTTCTAAAAGAAGAAAGATGGTCATTAAGATCAACAATGAGCCTGTTTTGGTTCACATCGATACGGGAGCCACGGTGAATGTATTGTCCCGTGACGTTTGGCTTCGAATAAAGAAACCTAATGATATCTTAAGGAAACCTCACGCTAGAGTTTTTGCATATGGACAAACTAAGTCCCTTAAATTGCTTGGACAGTGCGATTTTGTAGTGAATTATTTGAATGAGAGTGTACAAACCACATTTGTTATTACTGATGGCAACTACCCCTCTTTATTGGGGGGCAGTATGTCTGAAAAGCTTGGGATCGTGGTTTTCCCACACGTTATACATTCGTTGTCTAATAATTTGGACAATATTGTTAATCGTTTTTCTTCTCTTTTTCAGGGCCTGGGATGCTTGAAGGACACTAGAGCTCGAATAGAGTTGAAGGACGGTGCTGCTATACCACAACAACGCATGCGTAGGGTGCCACATCACATGCGCTATGCCGTGGAGAGTGAAATCAATAGATTGAAGGCATTGGGAGTCGTTGAAGACGTCCCTGATCCTGCCGACCCCAACTTGGTCTTGAATCCTCTTCGTCCCGTGAGAAAGAAGGATGGGTCCATGAGACTTTGTTTGGCTGCCATGCGCCTAAATGGGATCATCAAGCAACAGAAGTGTCTTATGCCCCTGGTTGACGATATGATTACCGAAATAGCTGGATTTGCATTTGCTTCAGAGTTGGATTTCAACGAAGCGTATCAACAAATAGAATTGGAGGAAGGATGTCGAAACCTGGTGGCATTTACCACCGAATCGGGAACTTATCGTTTCACCCGTCTTATTTATGGAATTTCGGTGGCTGCCGAAATTTTTTAAAGCATTATACAACGTTTGCTGCGTGGGTGCCCCGGGGTGAAGAATTATGTTGACAACGTGGTGGTGACGAGACGGTCGAGTGTTGAACACGAATCTAATTTGGAGGGGGTTCTCCAAATCCTCAAAGATAAGGGTTTGACTTTGAATCGAAAAAAATGTAAATTTGGGGTTAGTAAGCTTCAGCTTTTGGGTCATATGGTGTCCACCAAGGGAGTTATGTTGGGGGATGAACGTATTAAGAAGTTGGAGGAAATGCGGGAGCCCACTAATATTTCCGAGTTGAGGGGTTTCTTGGGTTTAATAAATGCGTGTGCAAGGTTTATTCCAAATTTGGCGTCTATCTCGGAATCATTGCGATTTTTAACACGCAAGGGAGTCACTTGGGAATGGACCGGTGACCATCGGGATGTTTTTTTGTGCTTGAAGAGTGTTGTGGCAAAGCGCATCCGTTTGAACCACTTCCAATTAGGAGCCACAACACATTTGGTGGTTGATGCAGGACCCTCTGGAGTTGGGGCTGTGCTGACCCAAGACTAGGGTGATGGTATTTTACAGCCCGTTGCGTTTGCCAGTAGGGCCTTGAGTCAGGTTGAGAAGCGATATTCTCAAACCGAGAAGGAAGCGTACGCCGTTATATGGGCCTGTGAGAAATTTCACCTTTATCTCATTGGTCGAGAGTTTGTGATTATTACTGATCACAAACCCCTAGAGGTTATTTATTCAGAGAATTCGCGTGCTTCTGCTAGAATTGAAAGATGGCTCCTGCGTTTGCAGGAGTATCGGTTTTCCATTGTATATCAGGCTGGGAATAAGAACATTGCGGACCCTTTTTCAAGATTGTCGGTGGCTAATGAATGTTATTCGTCACATATCCAGCAGGTGACTGACCATTACGTTGATGCCATTACTAGTGCCGCCCTTCCTAAGGCCTTAAAGTTACAGGACATTGCCAGGGAAACAGCGTCTGATGTGGAACGTCAAGCTGTGAGAGGTGCCTTGACAAACAACACGTGGGGCGAAGATGTGAGGCAATTCAAGGACATTGCCGGAGAATTGTCATGGAATAAGGATATTTTACTGAGGGACTGTCGAATTGTTATCCCGTCAAAACTTCGCGCTAAAGTGTTAAATCTGGCCCATGAGGGGCATCAGGGCATTGCCAAAACGAAGGCCTTACTACGGACTAAAGTTTGGTGGCCGGGTATCGACGGTCAAGTTGAAAGATCCATTCAGCAGTGCTTACAATGTCAGGTACAAGGACGACCTGAAAGATGCCATCCAATTACACGGAGGAAATTGCCGGATGGTCCGTGGAGGGATCTTTGCAATCGATATCTGCGGTCCCTTGCCTACTGGTGAGTCTTTACTTGTACTGATTGACTATTTTTCGAAGTGGCCTGAGATTAAGGTGGCTAAGACGTTTGTTTCCGACAATGTGATTGATTGGTTGAAGGAGAAGTTTGTGAATTACGGCATCCCAGAAAGCATTACCTGTGATAACGGCCCGCAATTTCGATCATTTGCGTTTAGGTCTTTTGCGGACAATTATAATATTCGTTTAAAGTATGCTACCTCATATTGGCCACAAAGCAATGGCCTTGTCGAAAGGCTGAATCGTGTTATTTTGAAGGTTATTCGCGCCTCATTTCTGCAGGGCCAGAGTGTGCATCAGGCAGTTTTGCATTTTCTTTGGGCTTATCGCTCTACTCCGCACTGCACTACGGGGAAATCGCCTGCATGGCTAATGTTAGGGAGGGAATTTAGGACAAAGATTCCAGTTTTTGCGATAGAGAACGCTTCACGAAGTACGATATTGGATCGTGTAGTTGAGCGCCAACATGCTTACTCTGGGTATGCAGATGTTAACCGAGGGGCTCGCGTTAGCGATATCAAATCAGGAGATAGGGTGTTAATACAGAGAACTCGTCCAGGCAACAAGTTTGCAACCAACTTTGAATCCCCCATTTATCATGTTCTATCAAATTTTAATGGCACACTTAAACTAGCTGATGAGAAAGGACGGGTGATTGTTCGCAACGTTGCCATGGTGAAGAAGTGGAAGGGCGTTTGTAATGAAACCCCCGTCGATGAGGACATTTTGGATTCTGATGAGGAAGATGAAGGAAGTACGGAGAAAATTTCACGAGATGATGACCATAAGGCAGGAGACCAAGAAGGTGCAGAGAATCGGGTTGGGTCTGATGATAAGACCACGAGACCTAGACGGAAGAGAATTCTGCCGGCCAAATTTAATGATTTTGTTGTTTGATTTTTTGGGGGTGATGTAGTGGTGGCGCTGCATTCTATAATGTATTCGTGTTATGCTAATTATTATTCATTGTGTTTATGCTTTTGTCTTTTAACGGTTTTCTCGAGTCTCACAAGATTACTTGTTTTGGTGAACCGATGCGATGTAGGCGAATGCTCGTATTTAGTGATTATAAATGTTTTATTATTTTAACCATTTTTATTTTGTTTTCCATTATTACAGTTGGGAATCATCCAAATGAGAAAAAACGTGCTTTCAACCATCTGATTTTCAAAGAAAAAAAAATTTTTTTTCCAACTTTTATCTTAGCCTGAGCCACTGTAGGTATTCATTCTTCTCCGCAGTGTTGGATTTTGATTTTCAACTTAACTAACAAATTTAATTCACAATTTCGATTTTCTATTTGATTACGATGTTATACTCGAATATTAATAACTGTCATTTGAATTTATTAATGCTAACAATTTAATATTGTGTTTTTGAATTGTTTATGTTTGTATTAGACGAAATTAATTAACTAAGATTTCGTAATGTTATTTATTTGTTTATTCATAATTAGAGATTACTTACAATTGTTATAATTCATGTATTTGTATACCGATTCGTTGAATTAACCCAATGTTGTAATTTATCCGCGACGATAGTTGCATCTCGAATGAAATGGTTGCAAATGGACAATTAATGGCGATGTCACGATTCCAAACCTACACACGATCAATGACACAACATAATTGAAAAGATCAATTATGTTTATAAGTGACGAGAGGTCTGTAATTCTCCACGAGGACCTCGATTGTACCACATCGATCGAGACTCGACAAAATGAGCAGCCATGACACCTGAAAAACGGCGATCGACCATAAAGTCTGGAAATGCACTGAATTGACGCGTCACGACCAGAAGGCGTTCCGAATACGACATGATTGATGTCGCAGTTCAATTTAAATATAATTTTACGTAGATGACAATAATGTTATAATAATTGTATTTCTGAGTTTTAATACGTACTTGTAAAATGTAAGCCGTCTCGGCAACAGTTAATGAATTTTTATAATAAACTAACGAATTTATTTTAAATGGAAAATCAACTTTATTGACTTTAAA
Organism: Henia vesuviana; assembly: GCA_034696185.1. NCBI lineage: Eukaryota > Metazoa > Arthropoda > Chilopoda > Geophilomorpha > Dignathodontidae > Henia > Henia vesuviana. The sequence goes on along the minus strand of JAQFZU010000976.1, from coordinate 4,645 downwards.
ATACATTTAAAATTATATAAAGTGGATAGAAAATCACAAACGATATTAATTAATAAATTAATTAATATTAAATTAATGTGAATGCAGCTACGACTTGGAATAGGAAGTTCGAGACGAATTTGCAACTGAAAAGAAAATTTGAACTTTTAATTTGGACAATACTTACCTGTGAGTTTCCGGATCGAATTAAATGAATTTAATATGCCACTGGGATTTGATGTCATATCCAACAACGGTTATGGGTCCTCATAATTCCACTGCGAGTGAAATTAAGTGCGAAAACGAGTTTTCATGCCAACGTGGCATAATTGAAAATCGACGAAAATTTGAACACTGACTGGAAGAAAGAAAACTACAGTCACAAAGGTAAGTAAAAATTCGATAAGATAATTGAATTAAAAATACTTACGCCAAATTTTCGATTTTCACAATTCAAATAAATGCTATAATGGCCGAAGCTCGATCCGAGAGACGTCAAGGTGCCTTCGTTTTTGATAAACTCGACGGCACGAATTACGAGTCCTGGATTTGGGACGTGAAGTCGTATTTGAGGTCCAAGGCATTAATGGCTCACGTTACTGGAATAGTCCCACCACCGACGAGGTGAAAAGACAACATGAGCTGCGTGAAGGCAAAGCCTACAACGCCATTTTCCTGTCGCTAAAATCAAACGTAAAAAAGGTTATCCGCGAGGCCAACACTGCACATGAGGCCTGGGAAATACTTAAAAAGGTCTACCAACCTAAAGACATTGCTAGGGAAATAGCCCTTCGTGAAGTATTTCTGGAAACTCACTATACTCCTGGAGAAAGGATGGAAAGTTTCATCGCCCGAATGAAGGACATTGTGAGGCAGTTGATCGATGCAGGCGCCACAGTTAATGATCGAGAGGTCGCCTACCAGTACATCAGAAAATTGCCAAGTGATTACGCTTCATTAAAGCAACAAATAGAGTCGAGTTGGGATAAGGCAAAGTTTACCCCAACAGAAGTTGAATCTGCGTTGATGGCGGATTATATTCGTAAAGAAGCGACTTCCACATCAAAAACGAAATCGTACGCATCGGGCATTGCGACTGTAAAGAAGAAACAGTTTGCGAAAAATGTCGGTGTAAATGCAACGATGAGGAAGATGTACACGCTTATGAAAATAGAAATCGTAATTTCAATTGATCGAACAATTCTCGACCAGTCCAAAACAAACCGAGAATCGACAAATCAAAAGTCGAATGCTTTCGGTGCAACCATAGAGGACATTTTGCCAGAGATTGTTGGGCGAAATTGGAACCTAAAAATAATCGAAATACGAATAAGAATAAATTTTCGAAGAACGAAAAAACAGATACTCACAAATATACAAAAGAAGATTTTCTCGTCACGGAAGAAATTGAATCTGCGCTATCCACTGTTGAAACTGAAGACTGGTTGCTAGATAGTGGAGCGGCCATACACATTTGCGGTAACCTAGGATTATTTAAAAATTTGGGCAAGGGACGCGAATTAATGTTATCGACAATTAATAATAAATTTAAAACCGATCAAGTTGGCGAGGTCGACATGAGAACATGTGTCGGAGATCGCATTTGCGATGTTATGTTACACGACGTAACGTACGTGCCGGGAGCAACGAAAAATCTTATAAGCGCCGCGAAGCTGGATTCCAAAAAGGCGATGATTGTCGGCAAAGACGACCATTTTCGATTAACTACGGAAAAAAGAATAACAATTATGAATTTCGAAAAAAGGCGCGGATTATATTATTTAACTGACCAAATCGACAGGACCACTCAAGCCGACCACATTAATGATTACTGTGGATCAGCTAAATGTGCGAAGGACGAGATTCCGGAAGTCCTCAATATTAATTCAAATAATGAAGTAGACGTCTGGCACAAGAGGACACCTCAATCAAAGGTGTATAATACAGATGGCACGGAAATCGACGGTCAGAGGCATGCCAACGAAATTACGCGGCCATACTACGGTATGTGAACCGTGTGCTAAAATGAAGGGCACGATGCGATTTGGAAAACCGCTACACACGACGAGAACTACACAATTCGGTGCACTCCTTCATGCGGACCTGTGGGGTCCGTCAGATATAATTTCGACCGGTGGCGCAAAATATATTTTGTCCATTATCGACGACCACACACGATGGCTGAAGATATTTACATTACCAAGCAAAAATGGCATACCTGAAATTATCAAAAATTATATCAACGAATTGGAACGTCAACAAAATATTCAAATAAAATCGATACTCACGGATAACGGATTAGAATTCTGCAATGCAGAATTGACCAATTGGTTTGCATCTCGAGGAATTTTACACAAAAGAACCAATACCCATTCACCCAGCATGAACGGCGTCGCTGAACGCGTGAATAGATTCGTCATGGAAGGCGTGCGCACGATTTTGACGGACGGCTCGTTACCCAAAACCATGTGGGCTGAAATAATTCAATCTTACACATATTTAAAGAATCGGTTCCCGCAGCGCCTATTAGGATGGCGAACACCTTACGAGATGAGATGTGAAAAACAATGAAGAAAAACGATGTCTCACGCCGATGGAAACTATGCCCTTGTTTTTCGACATCATAACAATCAATGAATTAGCTTTTCAACCTGAGCAACCAGGAAAACCAATCCGATTTGTAATTGCCGATGATGCATTGGTGGAGGCTGCTAGATTTATACTGACTCGACAATTAAACGCTCCGCCACGACGAATCTCGGCCATTCTTCAAACTCTGCGTCGCATATATTTAAACTAATTCGGCTCTGCAGTCATTCGTCGCTTGCCCGAAAATACATCAGAAATCACAATCGTACAGGGATTTATCTATAATACCCTACTTGACCTACTAATGCACCTATTGGGGTCAAACCCAAACAAAAAATTATGGGTTTAACAGCACTTTTTTAGTTTAACGTTTTTCAATATTTATTTTTTGTTTTCTTTGTTTGTTGTTGATACTTGAATAAGTTTTTCGTTAACATAGTATTGTTTTTTCTTTTCTTTTTGTTTTTGTTACGTTACTATAAGGGATAAGATTTCCTTTATATTAATAAACGTTTTTTCCCTTGCATTCAAATAAAATTCAATGTTTTTTATTTTTCTTTATTGCATACTATAATCTTAAGATGGATATTGATCCGGAATCGGCACTCTCTTTCCTCCTCATCTCCATCTAGAAGGGGAAGAGTGTCATGAGCATGTTTTTACATGGTCTGCGCAAGGCGCATTATTCGACGAATAGTCTGCGCATGAGATCGGTTCGCGCTGTTTTTTGTTTTGTTTGCCCATCTTTGCTGTTGTCTGCACGGGCGTTTATCAAACGCTCAATAGAAGGCGTTTTGGTTAACGATAGCAATGGCCCCCGGGCGATAGTGGTTTGGACTGCTACTGGTCAATCTGTGATTGGTTGTCGATTGCCACGTGACTATTAAAGAGTTATAAGAGCCCGGGACGTTTGAAAATATATCAATCATCTCGAATTTCCTTTTTGTTCCTGTTGCACTTGAGCTATTCTCGCTAACTAAAGGATTCGTGGCATAATCAGGAAAAATTCTGATTTTGTGTGTTCTTGGGCTGCTATTTAACTTGAAAAAGGTTTTTAAGTCTTTTGGTTGTTCTGGAAACCAACTATTGGAGTTTTTCCAACTTCCTACACTACTTTAAAAGCGTTTCAAGCGCGAGTTTGGATTGTAACATTTCCTAAATATTTAAGCTTTAAATAATCAGCGCTTGTAATTGATTGCATTCTATTAATTAATACAATTTGCGCTGATTTTTCTTTCTAGTTTGACTTACTCTGAACTTTCTAAACTTGAGAGTTTCTAAGAAGGGAAACTCACGTAGCTATAAGGACGTGATACCTTGGCTACACACGCTTGTAATTAGCGTTTCTTTTTTCATTTCCATTTTAATACATAACATTGGTTGTACTTTCCATTCCAAACGTGTCCTGCTAATAATAAATATTAGTTTGGACGATTGTATTGCATTTGATTCATTACTAATAACCAAACGTCGACAAATGAGTTTGCGCCACCTTAGCGCTCATTGTCAGTAGAACATTTGGGACTTGCTCTTCTTGAGGATTTGTACTTGTTCGCAATTGAATTGTTACACAGGTATAATTTATATACCTAAATGGAGTTGAAAAATGTTGATTTATATACCTGTTAAAATTTAGGTATTGCAGGTGCAAATCATGTACCTGTATAGGATTGAAAAGGGTCAATTTATACACCTGTTATAATTTAATAAATGCAGGTACAATTTATGTACGTGTTTAAGATATATACCCAGATAACACTCCCATGTTAACTCTGGCATTTTAAATTTCATTAATGAAGGAGATGTGATTATGGCTGACAGAGGATTCAAAATTCAAGATTTGTTAGCAACTAAAAAAGCCTTTCTTAATATTCCACCTTTTACCACTGAAGGAAAGCTAACAAAACAGGAAACAGTGAAAACAAGACAAATAGCATCCGTTCGAATTCATGTAGAGCGAGCAATCAGAAGTCTTAAAGCATTTCGAATGTTGCAAGGAGTAATTCCATTAAATTATAAGGCATTGGTGGATCAAATGATTAATGTTGCTGCTGGAATTTGTAATTTAAATAAATCG
>JAQFZU010000975.1:0-16941 GCA_034696185.1 Henia vesuviana | reverse complement strand
TCGTCACATTCCATCCACAAATTATCTAAAATTTAAGATTTTAAAATAAAAGTAAAAATATTATCATTGATAAAGTATTAATAAAAACCTTAAACATCGAATCCACATAAAATGTTAGGATTTTGTTTCTACTGTATAACAGAAGTAACTTTGTATTGTAATGGAATTGAAAATAAAATCGTATTCTAAAATATCTGAAGTGGGTAATCCTTGAAAAAATAAAGAATCAAACAGTTGGGTAACCTGAAAACAAAAAGATAAACATCATATCGAAATTGTTTAGTTTGAAGAACTGGAAGGGAGGAGGGAAATTGGGAACTCGGAAATGCTTAAGATGGAGGGGAGAAAGGACAGCGGGCAAACCTAAAATTGGTCAAATGCGCCTTCGCCCTGACACGGTTGATGGAGAGACTACTACTATACAGGTTTGGCAGTCCTGGAGAAGACGTGAAAACGTGATTGACCAATCATATTGCATGCTCTCATAAAGCGGCAGCAGACAAATTTTCAAAATGCTTTCGTGCACTGTTTTTGGCTGCCATAACACGGATAAAAATACAAAAAGTAACATAAGTAAAGTTTCTTTCTTTACTTTTCCCAAAAAGAAAAAATACTAAAAATATGCAGGATGCTTGCAAGCTGATTCTGTATGTTGGCCGAGTGGGTTATCTGTTGGAGGAGGTTTTATTCCGAACGCAGGTAGGTTGCTAAAGTAGACTATACCGAAATCATTACAATGCTCTTGTTATTCATCAATTTAAAAATCTTTATTTTTATAAGTAGCTTTATCCGGTATGCTACATAAACTTCTGCTAAATTGATTTTTCTGAATAAATGTAATGCACTTAGATATCAATGAACATCTAGCAAACATTATATAAAGCAATAACTGACTTTTCAATATTAAAGATAAATTTATCTGAACCCTGTGACTTTAATTAAAGACTAATCATTCCTACTTCCTGCCAATCACATTTCTACTATTCCCTGGTATTTCAAAAACCTGAAATGTATACAGGACTGAAACAAAATAAGACAAAAAAAATTATTTATTCACATTCATTTCATCCCAAATGGTACAATTAGTTCATTTGAAATAACATATTCGTGAGATATTATACTTTCTTTTGTTTTTGTTATTTCCTAACTAAACCTTTTTCAACCTCATGATCTTTAGGTTTGTAAGAATTACATTTTTTGAATATGTATGTAATTTTTATTTAGTAATATGGTATAAAATAAAGCTTGTGGAAAATAAGAAAAATATCAATTGTTTTCTGTGACTGTTTTACTTTGGTACGAACCAAAACATCTGGAACGTCTAGGCGCGATATTATTCATAAGCAAATTAAGTGAAGTTCCATTTAACCTTTTAACCAATGGTTCACTCGAAGATGAAATCGGGAGAGCTGTACTTGCCAGACGTTTGACAGCATCAGAATTTAATCCAACAGTCGATAAATCAGAATTTTGCAAAACTACTCTTTTAATAGGTTCATCGCTCAGAGAAATACCAGACGTTTCTGGTTGTATATCCACGCGTGCTCCGAGTTCCCTCTTTGTCTTGAGTGCAAATTGAAGTAACGGCGCACTACTTGCCGGCGCAAAAACATGTTTTGCATTTGAATCACTTAACGCTTCGTTATTATTTACTATACTCGAATCTAAATTGGTCAAATGAATTTCCATTATAGCCGAATCAGGATCAAATTTCGTTGAAACACTTTCCGCCACAACTGAAGATTCGTTCGACAAATTTCCCCTTCCCCTGCCCCTTCCCCTCCCTCGACCACGGCCCCGAACGCCTCTCGATCGTCCTCGCTGACCTCCCCTACCTCGCGTAGGAACTACTTGAGAAATAGGTTCACTTGAAACTGAAACTTTGTCATCCTGATTTTCAACTGGATCCTTAGCCTCGTCAGTTTGTTTCTTTTCTTCTTCCGACACGACTAAACTGACCGATTTGTTGATCGATCTGAGTAATTGGATGGCACTGTCACATGTTAAAATCAATGGTTTCGAAGGTAGGGCGGAATTAGAACCACTTTTTGTAGAAATTTTTAAAGTTATTTCGGATATGTTGGTCGAACTTATAGTCGTGTTATTGTCATCCTCCTGTTTTACTGGTTGCGAAAACGTATTGAATAAATTCCGCCCAGCTGAACTCCAAGTTGATTCTGTTGAATTTCGTCTTGGGGTGCTACTATAAACGGGCATTTTGTTCACTATTCTGCCCCTCGCACTATTGGCTAGAGTGCTTGCGGAATAAATTAGTGGCCGCTTCGAACCAGAATTTTTGTTTCCGACTGTCAGTTTTGTCTTTGGAGAGCTCGTCGATAATGGAACTTGCAGAGATTTCGATTTGCTAACTGATATATCAACTAAATTTGAGTTAATTACTGGTTTTGATGTTTCACAGTGATTCAATTTCTTGATTAAGTCTTCAATATTTTCGTTAAAATCTTCGGGTATTTCTCCCACGTACAAATGATCATACAAATGATCAACTTGTTTTTCGTCCAAATTCTTTGGAGGTGAAACTAAAGGCGTTTCTGGATCTTGTTCTTTAGTGATCGGTTGTGGTGGTACAAATTCCCATACGAGGACGTGACACTCGCTTCCGTCATTTATAACTGGTGCTTTGTGATGAAAATAGGATGGGCCCAGCTTTAAGTCGTCACATTCCATCCACAAATTATCTAGAATTTAAAATTTTAAAATAAAAGTAAAAATATTATCATTGACAAAGTATTAATACAAACCTTTAACGTCGCGAATCCACACGGTGAAATGATTAGGATTTTGTTTGTACTGTACAACAGCAGTAACTTTGTATTGTAATGATTTGAAAATAAAATCGTATTCTAAAATATCAGAAGTAGGTAATCCTTGAAAAAAATGAAGAATCAAACAATTGGGTAATCTGAAAACAAAAATCAAACATCAAAGCAAATTACCTAAAACTAAACAAATTAAAAATACATTACTTTTCAAATTTGACTTTACGCCTTTGATTTTGAGCACCGCAAGTTGAACATGGAGCCATAATGACAGCATTTAAAACCGTAAAATCGGGAGCAACTCGTGGAAGAGTAAGTACGATTTTCTGTGTACTAAAATAAAAATAAAAACAAATAAAAGCAAAATGCTATCAATAAATGTATAACTTACCTTCGTGTTTCCCGAAATTTACATTCGTCACATTCAAATTCAAATATGCAATGGCTCAAAACATGTTTCTGCAATTCCGTTTCTTGTAACAAATGTGGTAGAGCAAATATCGGACTCTCTTCTTGACCACGCGAACAACCGAGTTTCGTTTTCAAGTATTCAAATGTTTTATCTCGTAACTGTTCCAGTTCCGTATTAATTTTATCAGTATACACATTTTCGATTTTATTAGGAGTGTTTCCAGTTGACAGTTTTAAACCAGGCATTCCATTTGATGGGATCGAATTAAGCTCCGTTACCAATTCATTATAGGCAGTGACAACCGACTTCACAACTGACGTGTCGTCGAGTAACGGCAGTTCCTTATTAATAAATGTATTTTGAATGATTACATTTAAAGTCACATCTAACCAGCAGAGATTATCCTTATTAAACCACTGAGGAAATCGTTTAATCGATGGTCCTGGTACCGATGGAGGAATCAGGGATACAAACAAATCATTAGGTAATTTAAACTCGGTGCCATTAGGCAGTGTAGAGACTGGCAATGTTTGGAGTATTATGTACTGCTGGTTATTTATGCTAATTTGTGATGCTACGGCATCTGTAGTCATCATAGGGATGCTGCTTGCTGCATCTGAATCCAGAAATGTATAATTTGCATCCGCTTCTGCGATTATTTCGGTGAGCGGATGACCATTAACGGGTTGTTCTCCATTTTCTTCTGGAGGTGGTTGGTATATTTCACCCAAATTAGTGGTTTCGATAGAAAAACTGTTTAAGTCAATGTCTGAGTTATTAGTAATATCCATTTTTGTTTCTTCTGCTGAAACCCATTGAGTTTGATCAATGTCTGTTTCGCACAAACTTTTTGTTTCACAATTGTCAGAGGAATGAAAACCGGTTGTTGTATTAATTGGAGATTTCGGGACACAGATTTCTGCACTTCGTGAAACGATTACGGTATTTATATCAGTCAATTTGGCTAAGTCCAAACACTGAAAAAAAAAGTTGAAGTTGAATTTTTTTTTTAAACTCGAAATAAAGTAATCAAACCTCAGGATTTTCACAAAAGTAAATTGCTTCTTCCAAACTGATCTGATGCAATCGTATTCGACTGACAATTCCTTTTTCTGCACACAACTCGCATTCTTTCCACTCTTCCTCCATTTAAAAACTCAAAATCATAACCTAGTGAAATCAAAATTTTGTGTATAAACAAAAATTGTTATTATTTAGCATTACCTTTGCAAAGAAGAAGGTACCAGACAACTAGCACAATTCGTGAAATCAAAAATTTACCATAAATTGTTAAAACTTTGATGAACTCATGATTTGCAATCAATCATCAAACATTGGAGCAGTTCATGCAATCGAAATAAAAATTAAAAACTTGAATGGGAGCCGCCATCAAAATGGATTAGGACCATTTATGTATGACTATTAATACGCATGCGTATTTTTGTGTTGCTCGCGTCATATCACCGATGCGCGGATAAAACTATTGAAATGTTTGTACTGCGCATGTATGATCAGTCGCGCGAATTTCAAATTGAATTAATTAGTTGAATAAAACAATAAAAGCATCTTTCTTCATTATTAAACAGTCCCGACTTAAATATTATCTAATATTCTATTGGATGTACACGAACCAATAGGTTCAAGTATTCGGTTTTAAATAACTTGTATATAGAATTAATAAGCATCACATTTTAGACTCATCACTACAAAAAATCTGAGAAGATGGCATTTGCTTCCGCTCTTGAGGTAAGTTGCTTTATCAAGTCGTTATAAAATAATAATAATCCAAGCGTAAACTCTTCCATATATAATAAGTTTAACAAAATTATTATATATATATTAGGAAATTCCTCTTTCGCCGCCGAGCGATATTAATTTGGATCCATTGGAACCCAACGATAAATACATTTGGAAATTAGTTAATAATATTAACATTCTACGCGAGGAAATGCACTTCATTGATGTCGTTTTAGTTTGCACCGATGGTTCCGAATTACCGTGTCATCGAGTTGTTTTAGCAGCAAGCAATTGCCCATTTTTCCTCGATCTTTTACTGCAAGCTCCTCCCATCACGAAAAATTGTCCAGCTCGACTGATGTTACCCCACAATTTACGAGGATATTGTATTTCGAATATCGTGGCTTTCATGTATACTGGAAATGTCGATATGCCGGACGACACGAATCAAGTGAAAGAACTTTTAGCAACATCTCGTTTTTTAAAATTAGATGATTTCAATAAGCAAATGGCTGCGGTTTTAGTTCGTTCATTAACAATTGACAATTACACTTTCGTTTGGGACTTGGCAGACGAATACGATGTTCCAATACTCAGAAATGAAGTGGTGAATTTCGTCAGCAAAGATCTGCCAAAATTCCTAATTCTTCCCGAATTTTTATCATTCGATGTTAACCGCGTAAAATTGCTTTTAGCGAGTCCTCACACCAACATTCAACCGCACAATAAAATTTTACTGGGAGTAATTGCTTGGCTTAAGAAGGATTTTGTTAACAGAGAAAAGGAAATTGGCCAGTTAATGCGTTATATTAAATTTTGCATGTTGTCGAAACCTTTTCTGAAGAGTGTTATAAATACCGAGCCTTTAGTACAGGAATCGCATACGCTGTGGTGTTTCATTGCAGCCACGTTGTATTCGCGTGGTGTTCATCTACAAAATTACGATCCGGAACGTGATAATATTACGAACCCGCCTGAAAAAGGTCCAGAAGAATTAAATAGTACAGGCGATTCGATTCCATTTATTCCGCCAGTAATGACTGAGCCTTTGATGTCCAGTTTAAAAGATCCTAAACCGAGAAAAATTCTACCGAAAGAAGTCCCGAAACTCCCGCCAAGAAAATTTCCAGCTACGAATGTTTATATTAAGCAGAATATTCAGCCAATTCCACAGGCTACACCTATAAAGGTTAGTAAATCTGCAGCTCCGGTACAGGCAGCTCCGTGTAACAAACCCATCAAAAGGTTGGTCGTTAAACCACCGCAGCTTAACAGATGAGTGCGAGTGCGACTGTACAGTTAAGCCAAACATCATTCCTGAATATTTATATAGAAAAATTTTCCCAAACAAAATATATGTTAAATTCAAAAATGTTATATTATTCTCGTAATTAATGTAAAATGTCACTGTAACACAAATAAATGGGACAACGTTTTAGAAAAGATTTTCATTTTATAATTTTTCTAAGTTTATTTAATTGAAATAACGTTTCTGTAATTATTTTTTTTCAGCATTGTTGTTTTGATGAATCTGTTTATTCCACTCTTGTTCATCAGTTTTACCAAAAATGATAAAAAAATATACTACTGAAAATGTAAACGGCTGCTGACAACAAAAACACGTTTTTCCACTTATTTTGACATGACTAGAAATAATGGACATTTTCAGCTATTTTTGTTTGCATTAAATATAATTTAACTACTTCAAGCTTTCCTTGAATTAAAATGCCAGTGACATACGGAGAGATTATGCCTGGAATAGTTGCCATTGTATTTGTTATTCCCATTAAAGTGCCTGTGAACAATATACAATGATTTTAAATCAAGTTCAGATGATAATATAATAAAATTCCAACCAGCAAAATTCGAACCAATATCAATATGATTCGGGTGATATCCAGCATAAGTACATCCGTTTATTCCGATTGCAATTACCAACAGTGGATAGGATACGCTTGGTTCGCAACCAATTAAAGCTATAGCCAGAAGCAAAGTTGCCGGAATTATCAAACCTTAAAATAAAATAAAAAAATTACCATAAAATATCAAACCAAGATTATCTGGACACAAAACATGTGCTATTAAGGAATTTTCTAGCTGTTACTAATTGTACATATTCTTTCTCGATCAGTTTGTCACCTAAAATACTGACTACCAAACTACACAGCCAACCAAATATATATGGTATTGATGAAAACAAGCCGTCCTGCCGAAAGAAATTTAATTTAATTTTGTCGACAAAAAAAAAATCAATTAGATTTGATAATTTTGGCTACCTCTTTCATATCGAGGTGTAAAACTGAATTCATGTAAGTGGGAAAAGCATTTAACAGTGTGAAAAAATCCCAATTATCTCCAAAATGTGAAATACAAATAGCCCATACTGGAAGAGAAGTTAATATTTTTTTCCATGGAAGTTTTGGCCTTTCCTTTTAAAAAAACAATGTACACTTGATACTTATAACAGAAAAGTTTCTTTATAGTGAAAACATGGTTCTGTGATGCCTAGAATAAGATAAAATTCTAAAATTACAGACCAGCTCAATAAATTACTTCTATCAAAATATTTTGTCTTTCGCCTAATGAATCAGAATTTGAATTTTCTTGTACCAAAAGAGTCCATAATGCAAAAGACATAATTCCAATAGCCCCTATCAAGTGTAAATCGAATTCTAAATTAAAATTTAATGTTATTTCAATAAATTTGAAATTAGGTCACCAAAAAAGTATACACAATAATTAATATCCTAACATATCTGATATCTTGTTGAACTTAGTTAGTTTTAACAGAGTGTGTGGGTTTGTGAACAGAGAAAGAAAATGATACTGACTTGGGAGAACTAAACTATTTTATTTTAAGCATATATATATAGGGTGCTGCCAAGCCTTTCTAGACATTCTAGAAAGGGGATTGGGAACAGAGTATTGGACACATGTGTAAGGACAATATTACAACTTTCAACAATTGGCAATGACAGGATATTGGACACAGGTCTAAGACATTGTTACGTGATTTTTTGGATTTTTTATGGTTAAAAGACTGTGATTATCAAATCTAACTTTTCGTCAAGCGTTTTGTGCATCAACGATATAATCTTCAGTATTAAGCAAAGACAATGATGTTTATTATGATGTCATTGTTATCATGATAACCTAACTCAAAAAATGCAATATCATATGATATAATGATTATTATATAATTATTATATTTTTGTAGTTTGCAATTCAACATATTGATGTCTTAAAGACATCTGTTGGACATCTGTAACGAATATCTTGGACATTCTTAGGACTTGTTTATTACATCCGAATGACGTTGGAATCAGGTCGGAAACAGGTCATTAACTCCTTTTTTGTCGTCTATTTGGATCTTAAAAGACATATAACAGACGTCCATAGGACATGCTTCATATGACAATTTTATCAGATCCCAAAGAATATAGTGTGGATTTTTTTGTATGTCTAATAAGATCTAAAGGCTTCCTTCAAATGACGAAAATGGGTTGTTTGTGATCTGATTTGTACCTGATTTAGATGTTATTCGGATGTAAAAAGGACATTCTACGAATATACAAGATATCCGTTGTGGACGTCCGACGGATGTCTTTAGAACTTCAGTGACCTATCTGAGTCGTGATTAGCCAATTCATCAAGTGACAATGTATGATTAAAAAAATTTTTTAGACTATAATATTTTAAATAAGACAAGAAATGTAAACTATATTTATTTATTTAAATCTGTGGTTTTATTTATATTACATGGACTATTTTTTTCAGGGCTACATTTATTCCAGTGCTGTTCTTCTGCTGAACCAAAGATAATGAAAAAAACACCTCCAAAAATGTAAAATGCTGCCGTAATGTAAAATAATTTATCCCACTGATCACGACTAGACTATAAAAAATCAAACAATTAAAATATTCTAACCAAAATTAAATTTTCTATACATTTTGTTCAGTTAAGGCACCCACGATAAGAGGAGAAATCATTCCAGGAAGTGTAGCTAAACTGTTCGTTATACCCATTAAAGTTCCTACATACAATTGAATCCAGTTTTAATCACTTACAAGTTGTTTTTGATTGTACTTACCTGCAAAATTAGATGCAATATCTATATGATTAACCTGAAAACCTACAAATACACAACCATTTATTCCTATTGCAAGTCCTATCATTGCATATGATGCAGCTGAATTATCTTCAAAAAATGTTATACTGACAAGAAATATAGCTGGAGCTAATAAACCTTAGAGATATAGAACGAAATTTTATATAAATATAGATTAGCATAAATTACAATTAAGTTGGAGAATTATACCTAGACTGTTGAATATTTTTCTCGCAGTTGTTAATTGTAAGTAACTTTTCTCAATCAATTTATCACACAAATAGCTCACTAACAGACTACATAGCCAACAAATCAAATATGGCACTGCAGATAATAAACCATTCTGTAATCAAACAAATAAATTAATATACCTCTTTTAATATCTAACCCAATTACCGAAGTCATATCAAAATGTAGCACAGTCTTTAAATAAGTAGGAAGTTCCGACACAAATGTGTAAACACCCCAACAACTCGAAATGTGTGCAGCAATGATGGCCCATAATGGAAGTGATTTAATCATTTCTTTCCAAGGAAGCGGAAGTTTTACCTTAATAAATTTTTGAAATTCATAAATTAATTGTTCGTATCAATTGTACATGTGGAAATTATTAAAAATATTTTATCCACAAAGAAAAACCTTTTTTATTTAATTTTTTCAAAATTGGTTTAAAAAATAATTTTTTACTTTTTCTTTATCAGTTTTGACAATCCCTCTCTGAATGTAATGTTTTTCTTCCTTCTTAATCCATGGGTGACACTCTGGATCGTTATAGACTAATATGACCCACAAGATAAACCACAAAATACTAACAGCACCTAAAATTAATCGTCTAAATTTACTAAATTCGCTATATTTTGTGAATTCTTAGCTGCATTCGAAATTTAAAACTTTTGGTATTTTGGTTTAGTTCTAGTTTTATTTCTTGTCCAGATAAATGGCATAAAAATTAAACTCATATAAAATACAAAAAAATTTTAACTTTTGAATGCTCTTATTGTAATTTCCAAATTTACCAAATGTGTAAAACACAGATGGCCAACCACCTGCGAAACCTTGCTCACACAAATAACTAGAGACATGAAACCCAATTACAGTTCCTAATAGACATCCTGTCAAAAATAAACTTTTAAATAAAATTACCTCAAATGAATTAAAAACTAACCTGAATATATTATTGACACAAATCGACTTCTTTCATTTATTGGCGCCCATTTTGAAATAATGATGTGCATTGCAGGATAAGTTACTCCCTAAAAAAATATTAAATTAACAAAAATAGTTGAAATCGTATTTCAGTTTTACCTGACCTAAGCCTTGGAAAACACGATTTGCAATTACATAACCTACACCAAATCGAGCTGCCATCGGAGTCAAGAGAGTTAACACTGCAGTTATTAAAATTCCTCCTCCAAAAAGCCATTTTCCATCAATCATTTCGGCCAATCGACCTCCAGGTATTTGTGTGAATATGTAACCCCAATAAAATGCTCCTAATATAAGACCTTGAGTTTCTTCATCCCAATTAAATTCACCTTTCTAAATTTCAGATGGAAATGTATTAAAGACTTATTCATTATTGATTTTGGTTTTTAAAGCAGAAGAATTTCTACACTTTTACTGTAACAATTATTTTTGTTTAAACTATAAAATAAGCATGTATCACGACAATCTTACTTTCTTTGAAGAGTTCATTACGCTAGCTTCACTTAAGTTGTAATTTGAGGTCGAATTTGAAAAATTTGATTTAGATGAATTATTTACCATCGCAACCTAAATGCGGAGAAAAGAATTTAACACATTTTTAAAAACATTATTAGCGACTGTTAATTATTTAACTGGCAATTTATAATTTACTTGTTACTTATAAATTAATTCAATTAAAAAGCAACTTAAAAGTTATAAACGTATAAGTTCCCTTATAAAAAAAATTTCATCATTTAGTGATCATTTTCTAATCATTTATTTAAGAAATTTGATCAAATTTTGATCATTTTTGATCATTTCATCATTTTTTGATCACATTATGGACTTTTCTGATCAAAATTATGATCAAAGATATTTTTAATCACTTCACTGATCAAAATGATCTCCCAATGACTTGAAAATGATCAAGTGATCTGCGTATGATCTGAGAATGATCTCAAAATGATCAAATTTTTTTATAAGGGTTAGTTTCTCTGCAAACAATAAAATCTCAGATTTTAGACGAGTTTTGTTTTTTTTTGTAAAATATGAAACAAAAAATGCCTTAAGCAGGATCCCTTTTGTTATACTACAATAAATAATGTAATTTATGATTTGATTATGTTATAAGTTACACACAAAAAATTCATAAATTAAATTATTGCATAATAATCAATAATATTTAAAAATAACCTTAGACAATCTGCGAAATTTGTAAATCGCTGGTCATTTTCGTCGGTGGTCAAAGGACTATTTCATAAAATCCTCAAGCTGAAAGAATAATAGACCTAGAACCATAACAATCTGAGATTTCCAGTATGCCTGAGACTTTATTATGCAAATAAAATAAGTTTTTTCTTTATCAAACTAACCATTGCAATGCTGAGATTCACCCTCATTGTATAAATATTTACTATTCCTAAGCAAGCGAGAAAGACAAAAATGTAACGTGCTGGTACAACTAGAAATAAAAAAAAAATAGAAATAGTTGTCTTCAGTTTTTATGTTCAAAGCTATCGAGACACAGGGACATACGGTTAAAATGGACATGTATTAACTTAATTAAACTAAAGAATAGACTCATCAAGCTACACGTTAGGGCATTATATTCAAAAGTGGTTCTGAAGTTCAGTATATGAACTCTTCTCTTAAGTTTTATTTTTAACATATTCATATAGGTATGTATTAACATATTTTATTAACATATCAATTTAATAAATTTACAAAAGCCCATGTTTGCCAATATCTAAATTTTGACTAGTTCCTAAAAAAAGCCTCTTAATGAACTACAATGAAATGTGAGCTTAATGTCATATGTCGTTTTTATCCAGTCTTAATTTAAAGTAATTGAATAAATAATTTTAATTTGTTTAACACCGCTAGGATATTGAGTTTTAATTGTTTGAAAATTTGAAACACACTTACTATTTCTCAGCTTGCTTTCTTTGGTGACCCACAATAAATGACTTTTTTCCATCGACATTTGGTTTGTATATATGTACTAGTTCTAAACAATTAATTACTAGTGAATTATATTGTTACTCAAAAAATATTAAGACAAGTCAATACTAGGTCAATGAAGTAAACTGAAAAAAAGTATGCCTGGAAAATTGAAAACTTGAATATTATTATTATGTATTATTATGGTACGACATGTGGTTTGTAAACAAATATATAATTTCAGATGAATATTCCATTTACAATCAACTGATCCTTTTTTGAGTATAAATTTATTTCTCTTTACTCTCATTTTCATACTGGAAAATTTTTAATCGCAAATAGAAATAGTCAAAATTATCATTAAACATGCTAGACAAATTTGAAGTTTATTTCTGTAATATTTTAATGATTAAAACATTATTTATTAATTCACTAGAAGCGTCAGTCCTGCATCGGTAACGTACAACATACAAAATCTTGATAATATTTACGAGTAGTTTTAAAAAAGAAATTCATATGCAGAACATTATATTTATAACTATATATTTGATTTGTATTTAGATCGTTTCTTTCCGTCTGTCATTATTCCAGTATTGCTGTTCTGCTGAACTAAAAACAAAAAAAAATACACCCCCAAAAATGTAAAATGCTGATGTTATATAAAATAATTTGTTCCATTGATCACAACTAGACTGGAAAATACCAAATCAATTACAATAAGTTTAAAAAATTAACTAAATTCTCCGTACATTATGTTCGGTCAATGCACCAGCTATAAGAGGAGAAATCATTCCTGGAAGTGTAGCTAAAGTATTTGTTATACCCATTAATGTTCCTAAAAGCAATTTTTTTATCGACTAGTAAACTTATTTTTTATTCTATTGTATGCAATATTTACCTGCAAAATTGGGTGCTATATCTATATGGTTTCCTTGATAACCTGCATAGGCACAACCATTTATTCCTATTGCTAATGCTAGCAATGAATATGATACAGATGAATTATATTTTACAAAAGTCATACCAATAAGTAATACACCTGGAGTTAACAAACCTTAAGCAAATAAGGAAAAAAGAAAAAATAATAAGTTGAAATTATACAAAGTTTAAGTATAATACCTAAACTATTGAATACTTTTCTAGCAGTTGTTAATTGCATAAAATTTCTCTGTACTAATTTGTCACACAAATAGCTTCCTAATAAACTACACAGAAAAGAAATCAAATATGGCAGTGCTGAAAGTAATCCAATCTGTAATAAATAAAAAATTGATAGAAGATTTATTTTCACTAAAAAAATAATCTAATAACCAATGTTAAATCAAAATGTAGCACACTCTTTAAATATGTTGGTAATTCCGTTAAAAATGTGTAAAGACCCCAATTATAAGCAACATGTGCAGCAACAATAGACCATAATGGGAGTGATTTAATCATTTCTTTCCATGGCAATTTAAGTTTTTCCTTCAAACAATGTCAATTCCAAAAAAAAAAAAAATTGTTCTTATCTTTACTTTTTTCTAAATTAGTTTGAATTCACTTTTCCTTCGCCAACTTTGATAATCCCTGATAGAATATATTGTTTTTCTTCATTTTTAATCCATGGATGATATTCTGGGTCATTATAGACTAGCACAGACCACAAAATGAACCAAAATACTCCAAAGACACCTAGAATTTATCATAATATATTTCTATTAAATTGCATTAATAATAGTAAACACCAAACTTACCGAATGTATAAAACACGGATGGCCAGCCACCTGCAAACCCATGTTCACAGAGAGAACTCGATATATGAAATCCAAGAACAGTACCTATTAGACTTCCTAAAATTGAACAAAATTGTCTTATAAAATGGTCTGAAACTTTATACTAATATACCAGCAAGTATCAGTGCCACAAATCGACTTCTTTCATTTATTGGTGCCCATTTGGAAATAATGACGTGCATTGCAGGAAATGTTACTCCCTTAAAAATAAGAAATTAGAACAACAAAAAATTGTACAAAGATCATACTACCTGACCAAAGCCTTGAAACACACGATTCGCTATTAAATAACCCACACCACATCGAGCAGCTAATGGAGTCAAGAGGGTTAAAACTGCTGTTATTAAAATTCCTCCTCCAAAGAACCATTTTCCACTGTACATTTCAGCTAATCTACCTCCAGGTATTTGTGTAAAAATGTAACCCCAATAAAATGATCCTAATATCAGGCCTTGAGTTTCTGCATCCCAAACAAATTCACCATTCTAAATTCATGATTCAAATAAATTAGTGATGATATATCAATTTTTGTCAAATAAATAACTTTTTTGGTATTAGTTTAAATTAAAATTGCTATTTTCATATAAAAATAAATATAACTCAAGATAATCTTACTTCATCTTGTGGATCTGTTTTGTTATCTTTACTCAATCCAAGATTTCTTGTCAAATTTGGAGATTTTGAATAAAATGAACTATTCACCATCACAACCTTAATGCAAAAGATAACTTTTAACACATTTTTTTAAAATTTTAGATATTACATAGAACATTTGTTATACCTTACGTCTACTACCTAATTATAAATTAATTTGGACTGAATATGTGACTTTAAATCGTCTTACAACAAAACTACAGATTCGACCCTAAACTTAAATTCTAAGTTATTGTGAATAGGCTGCAGGTTAAACTGAATTAAAAGCTTTCCCATTACATTTAAAGAGTCCTGCAATTTCAACATTGTTGTTTAACAATGAAAACAATTAGTTTTTAAACAATAATGCGCATTACATTAAAACATCACAGCAAGGCAGAGAAAGAATCATCTCTTGTAAATGGCTTAAATTTTCAATATCATGTATTCTTGAGTTTCTAATTCATACATAAATTAACACTCTGCACCGCTTATGCATTTCTATAAAACAGTGCATATTTGAGAAAAACGCTCTGTAGTTTTGTTATAGACTGTAGAAAATAAGACATACATCAGTTCTCTACTAAAAGCATTTTTCTCGCAACTAACCATTGCAACACTTAAATTAACTCTCATAGCATAGATATTTACAAATCCTAAGCAGCCTAAGATGACGAAAGTGTAACGTACAGATATAACTGGAAAAATGGAAAAATAATGTTAATTATAATTCCTACTACTATATGGTAATATAAATATTATTAGTTCCGTGGAAAAAAAATTTGAATCATTTTTAAGAATCAAAAAACAAACTTGTATATTGACTATTATTTAATTTTTTCAATATCTCTAAATTCATTTTATTTAACGTTTCTCAGTTTTCTACAAGAAACTTTAAATTAATTTGTTCTAAAATCTAAAATTATAAACTCACTATTACTGATTGATTTCATTCTCCTGCCCATTTCTGCTACCCATCGTAGGTGATCTTTCTGCATCGCAGATTTGTTTTGACTCATTAACAGAATTATTCGAGAACTAATTTAAAAAGACCTAGTTACTATTGGAAAAATATAAAAACACAGAATATTGAGTCCATATTGAGTTACCGAAAAAAACTAATAGCAAAAATGTATTCCTTTTATTCGAGAGATTATGGTTATTTTAGCATTGCCAAATGAGTAAAGACCAGATATATTGGGAACACTGTTTTAAGTAATTCAAAATTGCAAAATATAATCATTTTCAGTAAATTAAATATGAAACTTTACCTCAAACTACGCCGAATTTTGTACCTTTCTTCACAGTAATTGTTCTAAATCATTCTGCAATAACAACATTTGCTGAATTACGTAGATAACAATTAGAAAAATTAATTGCATTTTGACGTTTCAGTTGTTTAAAACCACACACAGTCAGACAAAGTGAAATGAAACAAGGAGACTCGGCACACTTTGTAACGAACAAATATGAGTGATATCCATTCAATAAAAAATCCAATACCTCACCCCAAATTTCAGGTATTTAAAAAAAGTAGTTTTATATCAATGATATACAAAATTACACCAGCAATACATCTTTAAATCTCATAACGTATTACATTAATTTGATAGAAAAAAATGGCACTGCATATATGATTTTCTTTTTCCTGATTGTGTCAAAAATTAATTTATTTGGTAAAAATATAAAATAAAATACTAAATAATTTTTAAAGTACTAAAAGATTAATTAAATTAATAACCTAAAAAATTCTACCAATTATTTTCGCAATTATTCTGTGACTGTGCTGTAGAGCACCACAGATCCCACATAACACTACGCGATAGAAGATAACCGATGGGCGTGGTCTCCCTATCTGGGAGGGTGAATCCCTCTCCTCTTGGTGATCTGTGTGTGACTGCACTGCACAAACAACAGGATGTAACTGGCCATCCAGTGCAGAAGGATATCTCAATTTTAAAATTGAGATATTTTAAACCTGCGACAAATATAAAGTTGCAACAAATTTAAAATTGGAATTAAAACAACATTCGTGACATATTTAAAAATCGCAATATTTTAAACTTTTGACAAATTTAGAAATTGTAGCTAATCAAAATTTTCATAAAACAATTTTCTTAAAATAAAATGACATATTGACACCACTACGCCAAAAAAATGACACCATTAATGACGTCACAGGCCCAAGCTTGTAGTTTTAAATTTGGTAGCGGTTTTAAATTTGGCACAAATTTCAAATAGTCGCGGTTTAAATTTGGCGCGAATTTAAAACAGTAGCGATTGCAAATTCGTTAAGAATCTAAAATAGTTGGTTTTAAATTCGTCGATGTTTTAAATTGGATGCAAATTTAAAATAATTGTGCTTTTAAATT